>ML286100.1:0-16378 GCA_005239495.1 Nicotiana undulata
AGGGTTTAGGTCGCGGATGAAATATTTAATACTGCCCAGTGATTTCTTCACCGCGATTGCGGAATTCCTGTCACGATCGCGGAGCACAATTTACAAACCCCACGCGACCGCGAAGACTATTTAACCTCGCCCCCCACGCGCCTGCCTTATCCCTACGCGATCGCGAATCCCCTCACGCGATCGCAATGCCTGACCTGCCCGACCTCTGCGATCGCGGACGCCTTTATGCGATCGCAGAGAACAAAAATGCTTCCCCTCACGATTGAACTACGCGATCGCGACTCTCCCTACGCGATCGCAGAGAAGAAAAACCTGCTGCACAAAAACCAGAAACCAGCAATGTTTTCAAGTCCGAATGAGTCTGTTAATCACCTGAAATCAATCCCGAGCCCCTCGGGACCCCAACCAAACTTACCAACATATCCCATAACATTATTCAAACTTATTTGCACTCTAAAAACATCAAAACTAACATCAAAACACCAAAATTACATCGGATTCAAGCCTATGATTTCCAAAAACGTCCGAAACGCACATTTGATCAAAACCCAACCAAATCATTACTGAATGACCTGAAATTTTGCGGGAAAGTCCAAAATGACCTAACGAATCTACATAAACTCTCGGAATCCCATTCCGACCCTCGGATCAAAATCTCGCCTATCAACCGGAATTCGCCAAAATACTAACTTCGCCAATTCAAGCCTAATTCTGCATCGGGCATCCTAAAAATATTCTGAACACACTCCTAAGTACCAAATCACCTAACGAAGCTATCTGAACCATAAAATACGTATTCCGAGGTCGTTTACCAATAAGTCAACTCTTAGTTGACTTTTCCCATTTTAAGGTTGTTCTTAAGGACTAAGTGACTAAATTCTCATTTAACCATTTCGATTTCAAGCCTATCAACTCTAACACATTAATAATAGAATAACCAACATATAATAAGCCACTAAAAACAGTTATAATGCAGGTTTTACGTAACGACAGATTGGGTCGTTACATAAACCCCCTGTCCATGAAAAGGGTTTAAACAACCCCCACGCATAGGTATTCATGTCTCTACATACAAATTAGTATAAATCACATGTTAAAATCTGTGTCACCTAGATCAGCATGTTTGTAAGTTGGACAATTTCAAAAAAATCGTTTAAGCAGCTCATGCAATTGTGATTGCGTATAGTCTCACGCCTAGGCAAGCCTTAGGTGATTAGTGTCTTTATATATAAAACTGAGAAACTGTGTTCTGATTATTTATGCATTGCTTAAGTTTCACAGGTTCTAAAAAATCAGTAGGCATACTGATTAGAACCCTGCCATTGAGTTTTGAAACAGTGTTGCATATTTTGTGCATTGATACTCACCTAGATATCCTGTTCTAGGATTTCTCTAAAAATTATCTAAACTTTGTGTTTGAGTCGTGCTGCTTATTTGCCTATATACATGTGGAGGTAAACGTGAGCCTTTTAACTGCTTTTCCCCTTATTTGATTGTCCTACATGTTATTTGTTTGTCGCTAGATTCTACCTTTTAAACACCTTAGGATTGTTTAGAACTGCCCAAATTTAGAGGTCCTAAACTCCTCCAGGACCACATGGAAGGGACGGGTAACAACATGCTTAGAGGTCGTTAATCAAAACTCGCTTATATAACCGCTAAGGGGTGGGATAACGGGTAGTGAAAGGATATGATGACATGTGCGCTAATGCAACGTGCAACCCCTCTCATTGAGGAGTGATTACCGGGTATTGCATGGATATGATCCTATAGTATAAACAACTTATGATTCCCCTTCCCTTTTACATATATGTGCTTAGACTGCTTAAAAGTCTTTACCCTTTTTACATATGTGTGCTTAGACTGCTTATTTGCTACTTGACTAATTCACAAAGTAAGTTTGGCCGGGACCCACCGTTGTGGACTTCGAGGGGTGCCTAACACCTTCCCCTTGAAGTAATTTCAAGCCTTTACCCAATCTCTGGTAGTACAACTGGTTTTATAAATGACCCGTAATAGGTGCCCTAACGCACCTTAATTCGTTAGGTGGAAACTCTTCAACTCTTTATATCTTTTTTTCTCAAAAAGAAATGAGTTGTCCCAATAATGTTGGAAACCCTGACTATCCGCAAGGAGAGAAAAAAAGGGGGCTCGACAACCTCGAGTACGAGTCCCACTCCAAAACCTGACGCGTTAGAAGCGTCGTCGGTGTATAAGACCCATAGGTTTGGTAAGTTGGGAGAAGTACGAGAAGTTTCTTGCTCGACTTCAAGCATTATCTTGGCGCTGAAGTCGACGACGAAGTCTGCTAGTACTTGCGACTTTATCGTTGTTCGCGGCTGATATGTGATATCTTGGTCGCTCAATTCGATGGCCCATTTGACCAGCCTCCCCGTTTGTTCGGGCTTATGTAGAATGCTTCTTAGTGGGAAGGTCGTGACTACCAATATGGGGTGATATTGAAAATAAGGTCTAAGCTTTCGTGAAGCTATGACCAATGCCAGAGCAAAATTTTCAAGGTGGGGGTACCTCATTTAGGCATCGACCAAGGTTTTGCTAATATAATAAATTGGGCATTGCGTACCTTTGTTTTTGCGAACCAGCACTTCAGTTACCGCTACTTCTGATACGACCAAGTATATCAGGAGGCGTTCTGCTTTGGCGAGTAGTGGAGGTGAGGACAAATATGCCTTTAGTTCCCTTAATTCCTCGATGCATTCTGAGTTCTACTGGAGCCCATTATATTTCTTGAGTATGTTGAAAAATTTGTGGCACCTATCGGTGGATCGTGAGATGAATCTTGACAGGGAGGCTATACGGCCAGTCAGTTTTTGCACATGTTTCATGCTGGTCAGCACTTCAGGTATTCCTTTGATAGCTTTGATCTGGTCGGGGTTAACTTCGATGCCTCTTTGTGACACCAGGAAGTCGAGGAACTTGCCTGAGGTTACGTCGAAAGCACACTTTTAGGGGTTTATCTTCATACCATAACGCCTCAGTATATCGAAGGCTTCTTTCAGATTGTCGATATGGTATTCTTTCCTTTTGGATTTGACTAACATATCGTCTATATATACTTCCATTATTTTGTTGAGCTGGTCCTTTTACATCTTGGTGACCAGCCTTTGATAGATTGCTCCTGCGTTTTTCAACCCAAATGGCATGACTCTATAGTAGTACGTCCCCTGATGAGTTATGAAAGTGGTTTTTCCGAGTCCTCCTCCTCCATGAGGATTTGGTTGTATCCTGAATAGGCGTCCAGGAAGCATAGCAGCTCATGCCCTGGCGTCGCGTCGATGAGTTGGTAAATGTGCGGCAGCGAAAAAGAGTCCTTTGGGCATGCTTTGTTTAGGTCTGTGAAGTCTACACACATGCGCCATTTTTCTTTTTTTCCTTTACCATGAATACGTTGGTGACCCATTAAGGGTATTTGGACTCTCTGATGGATCCATTGGCGAGTAGTATCTCCACCTCTTTGCGTACGCCCTCGTTGGTTGCGGCGTTGAATTTTCTTCTCATTTGCCGTACTGGTGGGTAGAATGGATCTACGTTCAATTTGTGCGTGGAGATGTCCTTCGGTATACTGGCATATCTGTATGGGAGAAAGCGAATACATCTGCATTGTCAGTTAAAAATTTATGAAATTTACCTGGTTCGGAGAGTTTATAAACGATGTAAGCCTTTTTGTAGAGGTTGTTTTTGTCTATTTGGACGGGGTCGAGGTCTTCTACCGTTGACCCTGTGGCCTCCACAACGTTAGGATCCTTGATGACATCTCTTTGTTCGTCGGGTTTTGGCCCGACTTTGGTATTTGCTATGCTTCTGAGCCCGTTCCTTTTAACTATTGAGTGTATGTACAATCTTGGGCGATGCGATAGAATTCTTGGGTCGTGCGTTATTCGCCTCGAATGCTGAATATCCCCCACGAAGTATGGAACTTGGGCACTTGGTACAAGTTGGATGGGATGGCTCTCATGACGTGTATCCAAGGTTGTCCTATGATGGTGTTGTAGGCTATATCCTGGTTCATTATATGGAACATTGTCTCTAGGGTGACGCCTCCGGCCTGGACGGGTAGCATTATTTCTCCTGAGCTTTGCTCAACTGCA
The DNA here is from genome assembly GCA_005239495.1 of Nicotiana undulata. NCBI lineage: Eukaryota > Viridiplantae > Streptophyta > Magnoliopsida > Solanales > Solanaceae > Nicotiana > Nicotiana undulata. The sequence continues at coordinate 4,110 of ML286100.1, forward strand.
TTTTTAAAACCTGTCAGTATTATGCAACGTGGTACTATCTTATCCTCGAGTCTCATTTGTGCGAGAACTCGGGGGGGGGGGGATAATACACGTTCCGCTTCCATCGTCAACCATTATTCTTTTTACATCAATATCCAAAATTCGTAAGGTAATGACAAGAGCATCAAGGTGAGGAAAGGTAAAACTATGGGTATCTGACTTATAGAAGATGATATTGTCTTCGAGGTCATCATATCGTTCATGGGTGATCTACCGCTTCAATGTATGCGTGGTGGTGAACTTCACGTGGTTGATTGCGGCTTCGCCGCCTCCGCCAATGATCATTTAGGATGGTGCGGGCGGGGGGGGGGGTGGTTTTGGAGGGCCTTGGTGTTGTTCTCGTCCACGGCCGAAGTTGGCTCTTCCTCAGTCGCTCATCAACTCTTTTAGGTGTCCTTGGTTGAGCATGTTCACCAATTCTTGCTGCAAAGCTATACAATCTTCGGTCTTGTGACCTCGCTCTTGGTGAAACTCGCAAAGAGTGTTCGACCTTTTGGTGTTTGGGTCAGACATCATCTTTTGCGGCCATTTAACCTTCGGGTCGAGCTTTTCCAGTGCGTACACTATTTCTAAAGGGGAAACCCAAGAATTATGAGTGGATAAGAGTGGAGGCATACCTCTTTCATTTCGTTGAGTCTCTGTGTTTGGCCTAGACGACCCTTTTGTATGGCGAGGAGATCATGGGATAGCCGCTATGACGTATGTTTGGTAACTGTCCCGGATGGGACGTGGACCTAAGTGATCTCTTCGGCTATCATTGCGGCGGTCTCTTCTCGACTCTATTTGTACTAACATTAGCCGTTGGGTTGGGCCGTTGAGGTCGTCCTCGTCTGCTCTTACCTCAGTGCAATAAGCGTTGTGAATTTCTTCCCAAGTGGTGGAGGGATATTTCATGAGTCTGCTCAGCAATTTTCTGGTCGCCCTCAACCCATTTATGTTCAACCCATTTTGGAAGGCTGCCACAGCCATCCCTTTTGATACATTTGGCAAGCTCATTCTAACTCTACTAAATCAGGCGAGGTAGTCCCTCGCCGAGGGAATGTCTAACGGCGAATATATCGTTCACTCTGGCCTTCACCTTCTTAGCCCCAGCGTGGGCGGTTACAAACTTGTCGGCCATTTCCTCGAACATTGTTATTGATCGTGCTGGTAGTTGTGAATACCATGTTAAGGCTCCCCCTATTAGGGTTTCGCCGAACTTCTTCAGCAATACTAATGGTACCTGTTCCTTTGAGAGGTCGTTTCCCTTTACCGATGTGACGTAATGAATGATGTGATTTTCGGGGTCGGTCATGCCGTCATATATTCTCAAATATGGTGGCATTTTGAAGGTTTTGGGTAAGGCATGCGGGGCCGCCTCTTCGCTATACGGCTATTCGACGAACCGGCCGACCTCTCGTTTGGGCAGTTGTTTTAGGGCGCATGGTTCCTTGTCGACCCTTTTCTGATGCTCTTTCATCTAGTCTCGGAGTGCTTTGTTCTCATTTTTCATTTCTTCCATCTTCTTCAGTATGGCTGCGAGTGCGTCATTGCTTGCATCGATAGTAGTGTTAGTATTACCTGTTGGACGGGGAACGGGTTGCTCGTTAACGGTTGTTGTAGCATCCGCATGTGCGGTGTTTTGACTTGATCCCTGAACGGGTTTGTAGAGGAAGTTGCTTAGTGTACTTGTCAGCCATGCTTTCAGTAGCTTTTTCACCGCTGATGGTGCTTCTTCGGTTGTGGACGTGGAAGCCTCCCTTTCTCGCGCGGCGGTTACACTTCCATGAGGGAGAGGCGAACTTTTCGCCCTGGCGTAACGCTTGGCGTTACATTTTCCTCGCCTTCTCCATCAACCTCACTGATTGTATTCATGAGATTGGTAGTGACATCAGCTATGACTTTTAGCCTTTCTTCTCATTTTCCTGCCATTGTTAGTTCGTGCAAAAAAGGATAATTGTTGTACGTGCGTTTCCTTTAGATCTAGCAGAAACTAAATATTTTAACTAGAAACTCCCCACAGACTGCGCCAAATTATTTTAGCAAAAAAATATTAACCTTTTCTTTCAACAAATTAATAAATAAGATAAAGGGCGAATCCTGGTTAAATTTAATGACTACTAGATATGGAAATTTGATATGAGAATCAGGTTGAACTAATCCCAGTGATATTAGATTTACATTGATTTTCTACAAAGATTGTCAATGAGTATTCCAAAAGGTGGGTGAAATAAATGCATGCAATGGCAATAAATGTAATAAAGAGGAATTTATCACTCAAATATTGAATGACTTGGGCGAATCTTCTTTCTGTCGGCAACGTGGATAATATGAGATATAAATGAACACAAACCCTTGGATCTAGTGAACGAAAAGGTATGCTTGAATAAGAGAATCAGTGGAAAAGACAAGCAATGTATATTTCTTATAGTTAACTTTACAAGAGTGTTTTTCTCATAAGGTTTAAGATCTCTTTTTGTTCTTTTTTCTCTTCCTATTTATAGGGAACATTCTTTAGAAACCCTAAAAAAGTACAAAGGAATATTCTATGGAATATTCTTTCCCCCTGTCCTAAACTCATCTTGAGTGGGACTCTTCGTCACTAAACCGTGGTCGGCTTGGACTTCGACCACGACCAATAAGGCCATCACGTCCCATCCAAATTTTGAACAATACAATAATTAAAAGAGTTGAATAATAAAAATAATAATAATAAAATAATAGAGAATACAAATGAAAGAGATGAATAATGTCACTCTAAATTTAGAATGATATTATTCATCCTCATTTTGCAGCAAAAAATGTTGTGGCGTTAGAGACCAATTACTCAATAAACCACATGCATTTTAGCAAATGCATTTGCCCCGTTGGATATGCCCAAGTCCAAGTGCATAGGCTACTTCTTAGTAGTACGCTTCCATATTTTAGTTGGTACGACGTAGAACAAACTCTACCTGCCCTCGTGCTCAGATGCCTACTCGTAATACATTAAAAATCACGGGCAGGTGAAATAAAAATTTTAGAAATCGTTTTATATTAATAGGCTCTATGCGATGAATTTGTTAGTCGAGTGAATGAGCTCAAAAACTAAATGGTTAAAGCCAAATCACAAAACAATGAAAGAATTAGGAAATTGCTTCATTTTAAGCCTCACCCACATTTCCTTCTTCTTCCCATGATTTCACCTCAACAACCTGTCACCTACCCACCACTAACTATCCCCCACACCAGTCATGTCTTTACCTAACATATCTTGTTTTCATACCCCCTGAGAGGATTGTCAACTAGCCTTTCTTTTCTTTCTTCAAAAAAATAATAATTCACCCAATGACAATTGATTCGCAAACAGAATAACGTTGGAATTATTATACGGATGGTGATTTTAAGATTAATAATTCTTAGATTATATATAGTACTAATATTTATGATTTCTTGGGTTTATTGTATTAAAAAAGGAGTATGCAATACAACATTAGTAGCCAAATTTGATAGAGTTCAACAAGTTTCCGAGTTTGTAATAAAAGCTAAAGAAGACTTTGATCGACCTGCCGCCTCAAATCTCCATTTTTTATTCAATCCTAACTCGCGTTCGTCCTCTTCAAAATACATTATTGTACTACACAAAATGATATACAGTAGTATAATATTTACACGCTAGACACCATGCATTTCCTTGCTAAACAACATAGAATTCATTGAAGCAAAAGCACTATTTTAAACGAGTGGTGGCCAAACAATTAGGAATATCTCGAAAATTGAGTTCCACGACACTGATGACGCCTTTAGATAGAAAAACAAGGCCATACGAAAATGCCAACGCTGATTCACCAATGCACTCATTATTGTCACCGAACAAGTCTGCCAAGTTGCAATATTATGTTTAGTCATATGCAAATGAGTGTATTGAAAGAATAGTTCCATGTGAAAAAGCAACTTGAAAGCACCAAAAGTAGGTTATAGCAAGCATCGAGGTCTCATCAATGGTCATCATTCATACAGTCCAAATTTAAAGAACTTCAAAATTAACATCTTTAGTAGTTAATTAACCTAATTACCCTATGTACTGCTCTATTACCAAAATACCTATTGAGCGCACATCCATGACTTAAGCATGCTTTGTCTGTGGATCATCCTTCTTCCACCACCAGACAATCCTAAATGAACAAGGAAACAGAGATTAAACCAGATGAACATTTCAAATAGCTTCTGTACACAATAATGAGCCTTTCTTTGAGGCAACACAATGGCAAAGTTCACTCACATGAAGCCTTATTTACAAAAACAAGGCAAGGAAGGAATGCGACTTAAAAGATACCTCCTCCCATTAGAGAAGGAACATCATCAAAGGACCATAAGTCCATAGCATTTTCACCATCCTGAGTTGCACTTGAGTTGAGGAAAGTATCAGCTGATGCATCCCAATTTCCCTCCAGATATGGGATCTGAAGGAACTTCATCTGGGATTCAAAAGCTGAAAGCTCTTCAGAGAGATTGTTCGCGGTATTTCCATCATCAGCTACTGGATTAATGGGGCTTGATTTCAGTTTTTTTGTTGGACTGGCATCTTCAACAAGTTGAGATTCATTGCTTTCGATAGCAGCTGACAGGACGGATGATATCTCCGGAGTCCTGGCACAAGGCTCTCCCCAACCAAAATCAGAGCAATCAAAAGAGTTACTTCCAACATCAGAGTTGAAGTAGATATCGGTACCGGCTGAAGGGGCAAATGACGTATCTCCAGAAGCACTGCTCCCATCCTCATATCCAAACTGCTTCGTCATGGGTTTCTCTTCAAGAAATCCCAAAGAATCATAACAGCCATCCTCCATGTTGTACATGATAGTTGAGTCGGGCTGAACTGAGTCCAGGCTCTCCTTAGGAAGAGCCTTCTGAGGATTCACCTTAGCAGCACGTCTTGAGGCAGGCACTGGAGCTTCATCGGGAAAGTTTACCTTAGCTTTACTGCCTCTGATCCTCCTAGCCTCAACATCATAGGCTCTGGCAGCTTCTTCTGCAGTATTGAAAGTTCCCAGCCAGACCCGAACCCCTTTTCTTGGGTCACGTATTTCAGCTGCCCACTTACCCCAAGGCCGCTGTCTGATCCCCCTATACTGATTCTTCCTCTTTCTCTTAGAGGATCGATCAGCATCCTTGTCTGAATCAGCCGTTTTCACAGATCTGGAGCCTTCAACTAATAAAATGAATCAAGTATTTTAGTCATACAACATGCCACCATAAGTTGCAATGACAAATCCATCAAAATAGCAACGCATAGATAACTATAAAGCATAAGAAGCCTAATTACAAAGAAAACACACAGTAAATGTTCCGTGATATCAGTAGTGCTAGATTACTACAGGCAACAACTTACACAAAAATACAATAATCAGTTCTACCCAAATCTCTTTACGTGTTGTGGTTAACAACCACAGAACTGACCTAGATCTAAGCTTATCACCTGATAAAGTCTTGTTCTTTTAGTTCTTTCTATAAGCATAATGAAGTAAATTCTCTGGAGGTAGAGAGCTCATAATCAAGAGATCCTGCTCCCAAAAGTAACTCGATAGCAATCAAATTGGGTTTAAACAGGAGATTTTGACCCAAACAAACAACACACAGATAAAAATAATGATTTTGCATAACCATTTTTTGGCGTAAAGGTCTTCTATTCGTAAAGTTTTCCAGCCAAATGCAATGCGATGATGTAGATTCTGATCCATTAAAGTTGACAAGACATAATAAACTAAGAAAAGGCAAGGTGCCATCAAAGCTTCTCGAGATATGAATGTATATCCAAATATCTATCTTTGTTTTTGCACTAACCAGGATTCATTATTTTAGTTAATCAAGTAAAAAACAATCATCTTGACTCCTACCTCATTTTATATGCCGCACATTTTTTCCTAATTGCAAAAAAGTTACCTCCTTTTGTCCACTTGCATAAACTCAAATCTAATATAACAATAACTTCACTAGCAGAGACAAAATCTCAATCCATGCCAAAAATAGCTACAGTAGTCGAAATCAATCAATTAAATGAACTATTTCCTATTCCCTTCCCGCAGCAGATCACAAAAGAGGAAAACAAGGTTTTTAAAAAAAATTACCAGCAGAGTTTTTCGAAGCAGAGAAGGCAAATGGCTTGACATCGACTTCAACATCCTCATCATCGGAGAAATCTTTGAAATCCTGAAAATCAGCCTCGAAGTCATCGTCAAGGTCAACTACTTGAGATCTCAACGGCTTGGAGTGATAATTGTTAGGATTTTTTTGCTTCTTACTCAGATCGGACCGGCCCCATAGCAACTCGGCGGTGAGCCGGCGAGAAGTCCGGCTCGGGGCTATGTAATCGGAGATTATAGCACCACCACACATGCTTTTGTTTTCTCTCAGCAGAAAAGTTTTTTTGCAGAAATCAGTTTTGTTATTGACGGAGTAAACTTTTTTCTTTTTTGACGGAAAATGTACTAGAAAGCTCTTGGCTGCGCCTCTAAGAAATGCCAGCTCTTATTTATAAAGGAGCAAGCGCAAGGCAGAGAGCTGGCCTTTGGTTTTACCTTTATGCCCCTTGCAGAGTCAGTTATAATTTCATCAATTATACATTTTCTTTTGTTTGATTATCTTTGCGGAACGATTTTATTGTTAATAATTTCGAATTGTGAGAAAGTATTTTTTTTATCAAGAGGAGAGAAATATTTCAGAAATTGACCACTTGTACATTGTCGTCTATCTTTAATAATAATTGAAAAATATTATCGAGAACTATCAACATGCCTTGCTATATTATTGTAAAAATTCCGTACATAAGAAATTCTTCTTGTAATTTAATACTAATATCTTTTTTTCCAGAAAATAGTCTTTTACTGAAAAATATTACACCAAAAAAACTATCTACAAGTAGTGTTATTCTTCTTATCAAGTGCACGCAGTGCATATAAAATTCTTCGGAATTATAGCATGTTTGGTCAAGCTTCTCCAAAAGTTGAAAGAGTTTTTTTTTTTTCAAAAGTATTTTTTTTTAATTTAACGTGTTTGGCCAAGCCTTTTTTAGGGAAAAAATATTTTTGGGAAGAAGCAGAAGCAGTTTCAAAGAAACAGACAAAAATAGTTTCTTAAGCAGTTTAGACTTTTCTTCTTGCCAAGAAAATCATTAACAAAATATAGTATATACCAAAATAATCGTTAAATCTAATACTTAGGATATTAGTGTATAAGTACTTCTTCTAATTTTTAGGATAGTTTTCAAATATATAGTGATTTTAGAGATGATGTTTGTATTTGTTGAATGATATTTAGTATATTTGAATAATATTAAAAATTAAAGTACTTTTTAATTTTATTTTCATATTTTACTTAAATAATATAAAAAGAATTAAATATTGCTTAAAAGTGCTTTTCAGAGTGATTAATTAGCCAAACACAAACTGCTTCCAAAATAAGTTGATTTTTCCAACTTGGCCAAACATGCTATTAATCAAGTGGTCACATATTTGAATTGAATTAATGTAACCAGAGGCGTATCTAGGCCTAAGGGTATGGGTTCACGTGAACTCATACTCCTCTCCCTAAATTATGTGTAATTATGTTATATACTTTCAAAAGTACTTAAATGTACGTGAGTGCACCTATGCTCAAAGGCTCATATGATGCAATAATATTGGGTGCACCTCTACGAGTAAAATTGATGATTCAAATCCCACTTCGGACGGACTTATTTTCGGCATGGAACATTGATATATATGTGAAAATTGTCAAAAATTTAAAAAATGGCATTGATATATAATTTTTAAAATGTAGTAGGTTCATGGTAAGAAACTAAAATTAAATACGTGATTCTAAATTCACATCTTTATAATAGTGCACCCATCCTCTTAAAATCTTGGATCTGCCTCTGAACGTAATGAATTATACGTCTCACGATAAAAATGCTTACTATCCTACTTAAATTTACAAGAGTAAACTGAAAGTTGGTAATTGTTATATTTACAATAAAAATAGTTACTACTTTATACCACTAGACATACTCACCTTTTTTTCCATTCATTAACATTAGCAGCAAATCGAAGTAGAATATTGAACTTCAAGTAGATTAAAATAAAACAATTATAACTAAAAAAGGTGAGGTTTCAGGTTCAATTTCTATGGAAATAAGAAAATTAACTGATGTATTCTCACATGTCCATATTTTGTTGTACATAATTACTCAATATCATTGCTATTTTCTCCGGTTCACAATAAGTGATCAATTTACTTTTAGCATGTCTATTAAGAAAATACTAAATTCTATACAAAAATACCTATTATGATTAAATTATCCCTAATTAACTATTTAATGTGGGGAGTAACAAAACTTTATAGGGATATATATATATATATATATATATATATAAGGGTTATTTTGTAAAAACAAATTGAATTCTTTCTTGATTATATAAATGGATTTTGAACCAAAATAAAAAAGTAAATTAGTCACTTATTGTGAACAGGATGGAGTAATATAAAATAATAAGTATTCCATGAAATTGACTTAGATCCACACAAACAGATTCGAATACTACAATTCTGAGCAAAAAAAAAATACTAAAACATTAAAGTTGGTGGGGTGATTTCCTGAGGATAAAGTGTCATTACATCAGCAATAGAATGTTGTTGAATAGCCAAAGCGTTCAACAATTGGTACACGAAACATGAAAACAGGGATCATGTTCGCCACAAAACTTGATTAAGACTTTTCTACCGTGGTAGGTTAAAATTAGAAGTTTTTTCTTTAGCATACCAACTTGTGTGTGGAGTAGATACATAGAATATAACCAAATTTGACTCAACATTTACTTTTCTTTGAATTACCTAAACTTATTCAAAGCCTTTACCGTTTCTGAACATGGCTTATGGACTTAGAGCTAAATATGGTGTGAATTTTGAAAAGGATTGCCATTTCAAGCATGGACGGCGGATTTCTAACAAAAAATTGTGGCATTTATGCCATGAGTAATCGAGAAGGCAAGGCCCACAACAACCCCTATTTCCTCTCACCACACTCTCAATTTAACTTTTTCGAGTAATTGCGTGAAAAATGATGGATTAAGCTGTTTGTTTTACTTGGGTAAATTGGAATCTTGTATTTGATTATTTCCACTTGTTAGTAATGCTATTATGCTATGAAGCACGTGTGGCAATGTATTAATACGGCTTTTTATTCCCTTCTCATTTGATTCCCGTTTGATCTTTTTTGTTGTAGCTATTGCTTCTTTGACGATTCGAACTTACAATTTTGGTATCATAAGCGGATATACTATGCTAGTAATGGATTCAATTGAACTCATTGCATTTGACATAAAGTAAAAATTTATATGTAAGAATTTTTAAAATTACAAAAATAGTATATATGAACGTATAACACTACAAATATAATAGGTTTAATGCTAAAAACTTTAAGGGGTCATTTGGTTTGAATACGGCTTATGCCGGGACAAGTTATACTGGTATAAGTTATGTTGGGATAAATTATGATGGGATTAGTTATGCTTGGATTGTTTTTTATTCATTGTTTGGTATGTTGTATTAAATATGACAATTGCATAATTTGTAAGAAGAATATATAAGTTATACAGGTGCTAATTACTTCATCCTCTATAAGGTATAAGTTATACCGATGTTAATTTTAATCTTGTGATAACTTATACCTGATTTGCTATTAGATTTTTGTATCAGCACTATACCTTCTTATACCTTATACCAAACGACCCCTAAAAGTTTAACCCAGATCCTGAATACGCCTCGGGTAAAAAATGTAGATGGAGGTGCAGACCATTTGAGGAAACTTTCTCGTCAATACGTGAGGCTTTTAGCACGTGTATGTACGTGCAATGTACGATAAAAGGAGATAGCTTTTGTGGAAGAAGTATAAGTGAAGATGGAGAATGATAGTAGTTGGAAGAGAGCTCGGAACCAAAATGTTTGTAATTGAAACAAAAAGAACGAAAATAAGTGGGAAAAAAAAGATAACAATACTATGTATAACGCCCAAGTACTGGGCGTTATACATTAACACCTATGTATAACGCCCAAGTATAGGGCGCTATACATTAACACCGTTAATGTATAACGCCCAGTACTTGGGCGTTATACATATTTGTCATGTATAGCGCCCATATACCTGGCGCTATACAACCTTCAATAATTGAACAGTGTATAGCGCCAGGTATATGGGCGCTATATATATATATATATAAATCCGGGCTATCCATTTTCTATATAAAGAGGTCACAATTTCAGTGTATTTCATTCAAAAAATTTCAAACTCTTAATCAAACGTTTATTCTTGTTAAATTCTGCAGCATTTTTTCATTATGTCTGAAGAGCGTAGAATGAGAGTTTCATTATATTGGGGGGGGGATGTTGTGATGGAGAATAACTCTATGAGCTACAGTTTACCTGCTCAATGTCATGTTAAATTGCCACTTACAATGGAGTACGATAAATTAATATCGTTGTTATGCAAAAAAATAAGTGTGAGGAAACGTTCAGTGATACTTAACGTAACCGGAAGATATCCGTATTCCTTCTCTCCGCAATGGGTTGCTTTTTACTCGGAGTTTAACATCGACGACGATGAAACTTTGAGGGATTTTCTGAGGACTCCGGATGAATGCCGGGAATTTCTTATAATCACAATGTTGGAGATGTACGTCAAGGTCGAAGACGTTCCCAACAATGAGGTTGCGCGTAGTAGGGATAACCCCCAGTCATCAGGTGGTTATTCTGGGGCAGTTTTTGTCGGACAGGTTCCGGATGGAAGACTTTTCTTTGATTTAAACATATCACCGCCGGCCAATGAGCAGGGAGAAAATAATTTATATCCTGCTTTCCAACATTCACAAGACGAGTGGTAAACTTCAATTTTAATTTGTGTTAATTATGTATATTTTTGGTGTATTGAATTTGTATTAACGCTCATATATTTAATAGGGGGTACCGGCCGGATATGAATTTTACAAGTGGCCCATCCGGTAGTCATCACCTAAGTGAAAACGTCCATCATGGAATTTCATCACATTACGACTTGTAAGTCAAGCGATATAGCTATATGAAAAGTATTTATTAATTTCAGTAGCTTATATTTTTGTTGGTTGTGCAGTGAAAACAAGCAAGTTGAACCACCCGTACTTACTCAATTGTCCAAAAATGACGTATTACATCAGGATCTGGGTGATGCACAGAGTGAGGAACATAACAGTGATTACGACAACAATGCGATGAATCCGGAGATGAGACACCCTTTCGTGAGGATGGTGATGATGAGGATGTGGCGGAAGGACTTGTGATGACCCAAAAGGTCATCCTAAATAATTCTAGCTAAATCTGTGTTCCGAGGCCCCGAAAGCCTCCGTTAATATCACCTCGATATGCGTGCGCAGCTCGGGCATGTAGCCGGGAAGCTTCTATGTGAAAAATTTGATAAAAATGGAATTTTGAATGAAATAATTGAATAAAATTGACGTTGGTCAACATTTTTAGTAAACGGATCCAGACCCGTGATGTGACGGTACCGGAGGGTCCATAGGAAAATATGGGACTTGGGCGTATGCCCGGAATCAAATTCCGAGGTCCCAAGCCCGAGAAATGAACTTTTAAAGAAAATTGTTTTCTGAAAATAATAAAGGCTTTTGAAAATGAATAATTATGTGAAAAATCGTGTTACCTGGCCCGTATTATGGTTTCGGAGCCCGGAACAGGTTTATTATATGTATGTGACTTATCTGTGAAATTCAGTGTTAAACGGACGTGAAACGACGTGATTCGGAGTTAAAATGGAAAATTTAATAGTTTATGAAGTTTGAGAAAATTCTATGAATTTTTGGAGTTTAATTCATTGTTTTTGATGTATTTTGGTGGTTTAATTATTTGCACAAGTCTGTAGGATGTTTATGAGGTTGTGTGTGTTTTTGGTTTTGAGCCCCGAGGGCTCGGGTGAGTTTCTGGTAGGTGTCGGAGTGCAAAAAGGGTTGAAAAATCTGGTGTTTTGAGTGATTTTCTGATATCTGGTGTCTACTCAGTGCGATCGCATACATAGACCCGCGATCGCACAACTTTGTGTTAGGGGGAGAGTCAGTTCTTCTATGCGATCGCATAGCAAGGGGCGCGATCACATAGGGATATAGGTGTCCGGGTGGGGGCTGGTCCAATATGCAGTGCGATCGCACTATCATGCCCGCGATCGCAGAGCTTGTCAGTCCCTCCTCTATGCGATC
>ML286100.1:24246-63675 GCA_005239495.1 Nicotiana undulata
ACAACTCTGTGAGGTACAGTTATCTCCACAGTGTCATGTTAAATTGCCACTTACAATGGAGTACGATAAATTGATGTCGTTGTTATGCAAAAAAAATGAGTGTGAGGAAACGTTCAGTGATACTTAAAGTAACCGGAAGATATCCGTATTTCGTCACTCCGCAAGGGGTTGCTTTTTTTGTCGGAGTTTAACATCGACGATGATTAAACTTTGAGGGATTTTCTGAGGACTCCGGATGAATGCCGGGAATTTCTTGTAATCACAATGTTGGATATGTACGTCAAGGTCGAAGACGTTCCCAACAACGAGGTTGCGCGTAGTAGGGATAACTCCCGGTTATCGGGTGGTTATTCTGGAGTAGTTTTTGCCGGACAGGTTTCGGATGAAAGAGTTTTCCTTGATTTAAACTTATCACCGCCGGCGAATGAGCATCGAGAATATAATTTTTCTCATGCTTTCCATAATTCATAAGACGAGTGGTAAACTTCAATTTTTCTTTGTGTTACGATGTACATTTTTGTTGCATTGAATATGTATTAACAGTCATATATTTAACAGGGGGTACCAGCCAGATATGAATTTTACAAGTGGTCCATCCGGGAGTCATCACCTAAATGAAAATGTCCATCATGGAAATTTATCACATTACGACTTGTAAGTGAAGTGATATAGCTATATGGAAAGTTTTTATTAATTCCAGTAGCTTATTATTTTGTTGGTTGTGTAGTGAAAATGAGCTAGTTGAACCACCCGTACTCACTCAATTGCCCGCAGACGACTTATTAAATCGGGATCTGGTAGATGCGCAGAGTGAGGAAGAGAACAATGATTACGACAACAATGCCGATGAATCCATAGACGAGACACCCTTTCCTCGTGAGGATGGTGATGAGGAGGATGAGAAGGAAGGACCTGATTTGACTAATGAGCAGGTGGAAAGTGTGCGTCTCCGGTCGCCACCGCTGAATCAACGCCGTGATCAAAGCTCAGTCGAGCTGCATCCGGCCGATCTGAATAATCCTATAGAATCCCGTGTCCTGCAGGCACTGGATTTCACAGGGATGGAGATCTCTATCCCTCAAAAAATCCTACATGTCGTCCACTCTTCTAGCGCAGAGAGTCTGGGACAGTAACTGTCCGTCCCATATATGGGCGGATCTATGATCGCCCTGTAGGACTAATAGCTCACGAGAGTAAGGGCCGGGATGTATAGGCGACACGTCCATGTCGTCAACTGTAAATTAAAACAACATTAATTGTATGTTTAATCTGTAAATTAAATAATTAATTTTTTGAGTTATACAATATTTAAATGGACATGGTATATATATATATATATATATTGGGTTCCAGGCTCAATATTTGAGGTCCAATAGCACCAAACTATCTTGATTTCAATTTTTAAAAAATTAAGTGTATTTGTTTTATAAATTAAATTATTAATTTTTAATTATTTAATTGTACAAAGTATATATACCTATGGGTTCCAGGCTCGATATTTGAGGCCCAATAGCACCAAACTATCATTAATAATTATGTGTGTCAAATTCAATATTTTTATAATTTTTAATTATTTAATTGTACAAAGTATATATACTTATGGGTTCCAGGCTCGATATTTGAGGCCTAGTAGCACCAAACTATCATTAATAATTATGTGTGTCAAATCAATATTTTTCTAATTTTTAATTATTTAATTGTACACAATATATATACCTATGGGTTCCAGGCTCGATATTTGACGCCCAGTAGCACCAAACTATCATGAATAATTATGTGTGACAAATTCAATATTTTTCTAATTTTTAATTATTTAATTGTACACAATATATATACCTATGGGTTCCAGGCTCGATATTTGACGCCCAGTAGCACCAAACTATCATGAATAATTATGTGTGACAAATTCAATATTTTTCTAATTTTGTGTGTTTGTTTTATAATTTAAATTCATAATTTTTAATAACTTATTTGTACAAAGTTTGTATTTTCAACTACCAGTATAAGATACTGAAACTACAGGGATTCTACACTTTACTACGCTAAAAGGCTCTACATTTTACTACGCTAAAAGACTCTACAATTTACTACGCAAAAAAATAATCTATACTAAATATAAACAACAAATACATTTTAAGCACATAACATTCACAAAAATACATATAACATACTAATTTCGCAAATAAAACACAAAACGGCATGAATACACAAATATATAAGTCCGAATATTAATAGACAAATTTATTTCACAATTTTATATTTTTTTATAAAACGGTAATATCTAATTTCGGATAAATATAACATACTAGTTTCGCAAATAAAACACAAAACGAAATAGGAACACATTCAAATAAATTAATATGCATTATTATACAAGTTTCAACATAAAATAAACCAGAATACCTCGATTTAGTGTTTTCGGAAAGCAAATTGGTTAAAAATTTGAGTCCGAAAGAGTGAAATCATAATAATACGATGCTCTACTACGATGTGGGACCTACGTTCTAAACCTTTTGTGTGACGGGGGGCCCACAAACTTTTTTTTTAAAACTGCGACGGGGGAGGGGGGGGGGGAGAAATGGGGGTGAAAGTTAAAAAAATGAGGGAGGGAGATCTGGTGTTGGGGAAGACGAAGGGAATTAAAAAAAGGGTGTATAGCGCGCAAATATTATGCGATATATGTATAACGTACAAAATCTCCGCACTATACGGGAGCAGTCAAATCTGTCAGAGGTATAGCGCCCAAATTTTGTGCGCTATACCTTAACGACAAAAGTTATCGTTAAGGTATAGCACACAGAATTTGAGCGTTATATATAATATTATAATTTTTTTTATTTACACTCATTAATATTCTTTTTGTCCAAAAATATAACATTTTGATTCCAGACTCCTATATCGCATATTTGTAACGACAAAATATGTCAACATGAATAAGACGGCACGTGATGCAACGAGTACTAGGTAGTACGTGCAATGTTGGAAACATAATCCTGTATACCTATCAAAAGTTGTGTCAACATATATATGATACAAAGACGTACTGTTTGTTGCTAAATGCGTAATCAAGACAAATTAAGATTATTGAGAACTTCACGCAACAGAGTCTAACGCTAAAACTTTCAATATGAAGTTAGAAAAGTTGCTTGAGAAAAGAAGAAGAAGAAGAAAAAAAGAACAGAGATATTGAAAACTCTTGCAATCCAGCACACGAGACACGAGTGTCATATTATGTGTGGCAGAAGAAGAGGCAGTAGATTGGTCTTAAATAAATAAGAAAGGAAGATTATTGAATGAATTGCGAGAATATATTGTTGAACAATATAAAAGGGACAAAATCATAGTACTTCCCAATAAAAAGTCTAATTATGGGACCAACTCTTTATAAATTGTTCAATGCATCCAGCCCTAATGTTGCCGGACATATGATAGTTTTTTTATATAGTTATTAAAAAATATATGGTTGTTGGTGTATTCACCAATTCTTGAAATGATTATACACGTATATAAGATAAGGGATTTTTTTTTTCTTTCGTCAAGTTTGTTATATCTGTCACCAGATATTCTTTTGATCACGTCTGAGGTACGGTCTCAACAGTCGTGATAATTTCATGTCACCCCCAACAAACAAGTTGTCTCTATAGCACGTGATATCATGCATCCAAATAATATAATTTATAAGATCTAATGATCAACGAAATATAGGTGAAAACCTTGAAGGTTAGGGTTAAAATGTATTAATAGAAACAAAAGATGCGAGATAGCATATACCTGGTACAGAGGTGGACCCAGAATTTTTACGCGATGAGGACATATTATTCTGCTTAATCAGTGATCTCTAAATGCTTTTAGTATTCAGGGTGCCAACTGTTTTAAATTAACCATTTTCAAGGTATATACGTATATATATATATATATATATATATATATATAAAAGATATCAGTCGAAGTTTACGGGGTCTGATGACCCCAAATCCATACACATGGGTCCGCCTCTGCCTGATAGAATAGCTTAACCAGGACACTATAACAATAACAATATAAGAAAAAATAGTGCTGATAAATAGTTGAAAAAAGAAAAGAAAAGAAGAGATGGGTAGAACGATTTGAACAATGCCGACATCAACTGCTCAAATGGAAGCCTTGTTATATTGCGCAGTGACCGATGAATAAATGAAGAAAGAGGACTAAATTGGACATATAAAAAATAAAATTAATTCAAAAGGTTAAAAGACAAGTGGGCAAGTGAATGGTATATGCCCAACAGTTGTCTTCTATAGACCTCCCTAATTTACTTGCACGAACTAGTAAATTTTGACTGTATAATTTTACACTACTAGTTACTTTTGACCAGGTTAAAAATTAAAACTGATAAATAATGTTTGTAGTATATGCATTGCATTATTCTGTATAACTTTGTTCCTTGGGCCACTTTGATATAAAATAGTTAACAAAAAACATCAAATGGACTACTTGTTGCTAGTGGCAACTTATGATATTTCGACTTCATAAAAACATTATTGGCAAGAAATAACTCGAGGTCTGTATACGGTTGAAATCGGGTATGGCCGATTTCACAAGCACGAGGAACTGCTTCGAGAGTAAGCTCGATGGACCTGTCTCTTGCTCGATGGCAGAGTATGGAACATGAAGATCGAGACCAAACATGACCGACTTCGAGTAAGGCATAATAACGGAATGACGAGATATTAGTAATCGACTGAAGATCTCGGCGAAAATCTAGGAACAGATTGAATCAAGCGATTATTGACACCAATCATGAGATTTATTTCCGTTATTAGAATTGTACCTTATTTAGGATTCCTTTACTATATAAAGAGGGGCCCCATTCATTTGTAACAGACGATCATTCACTGATAAAAAATATATACGTTGCTCTATTTCTCTTACTGTTCGTTACTTTCTTCACTGTTCTTATTATCCAACCTCGAGGTCATCTCGAATCGAGGTCGATACACTGCTATAATTCTAGTTTGATTTATTTTATTGCCCATTTTGTTCATTTAGTTCATTATTTATCAATTGGTATTGAATTAGATCACGTATCCTTAAAACCACAATATAAATTATTGTTACTCGAATTCTAGCAAAACACACTATTTTACGCTTGTTCTTGTCAGGAATTTTTTGCTTTAAGGTTGAAACATGTCAAACTCACAAACGCATCCACACACGGTGACAATGGCCTCAGACTTCACGGGGAAAACAAAAATTTGATTGCTCCAGGAATCGAGGTGCCACAGGCTGGTCTCGGAGGAGTACCGCCCATCAACCCAGTCGACGTCAGTTCATACGTTGCTCTAAATGCGGACTTAGGCGCAAATCTCGAGGGGAGTGTACGCAGTGAAGGACGGTTTGATGGTCGAGGTATAGAGGGTAGAGGAGACGAAGGAGTCAGTCTCCAATTGATATTTGAAATGCTTTAGGCTCAACATGCCGCTATTGCTCAGTTACAAAACCATCACAGAGCTCCAAATAAGGTCGAACCGGAGATTACTCGCCGTACCGAGCCAGTACCGGAAAAGATCGAATGATAACACATGGGGAACGATCCTGCTGTAATGAAAATGCTCGAGGAACTCACCAAGAGAATTGAATTAGGAGAAATGAAAATCGAAGCCAATTATAAAAAGGTGGAGACTTACAACTTCCGAGTTGACCAGATACCTGGGGCACCGCTGATGTTGAAAGGAATGTATTCGAAGAAGTTTGTGCAAAATCCCTTCCCACCGAGTGCGGCTCCGAAGCCCATTCCAAAGAAGTTTCGTATTTCTGACATACCCAAATATAACGAGACTACCGACCCCAATAAGCATGTTACCTCTTACGCATGCTCCATTAAGGGTAATGATTTGGAGGAAGACGATATCGAGTCGGTGTTATTGAAGAAGTTCGGAGAGACCTTGTCGAAGGGAGCAATGATTTGGTATCACAGCCTGCCACCAAATTCCATCGATTCATTCGCCATGTTGGCGGTTTCTTTCATAAAAGCGCACGCCGGGGCCATAAAGGTTGCAACAAGGAAATCAGACCTCTTAAAGGTGAGACAACGGGATAATGAGATGCTAAGGGAGTTCGTGTCCCGATTTCAGATGGAGCGTATGGAGTTGACACCGATCACATATGATTGGTCCATTCAAGCTTTCATCCAAGGGTTGAATGAATGGAGTTCGATAGCGTCACGTCAGTTGAAACAAAATTTGATCGAGTATCCAGCTGTCACTTGGGCAGATGTACATAATCGGTATCAGTCGAAGATCAGGGTCGAGGACGACCAATTAGGAGCTCCTTCTGATTCAGTGCATCCAAATAGGTCGACACGCAAAAATCAGAGGGACGTCGACATGGAGCCAAGGTCGAACAAAGACCGATACCAACCATATGTTGCAGATCGAAGAAATATCGGTCCAGGACGTAATTCCACCCGGAATGATCGAAGAAGAGATCGAGGATAACATTCTCAGAGACTTATGAGTAAAACTGGCTTTGACAAGTATGCGGATCCCATAGAGGCGCCTTGGCTATCAGAATATAATTTTAGCGTCGATGTATCAGGCATAGTATCGGGTATCAGAAGGATCAAAGACACTAGCCCATACAGACCGATCCTTCTCAAAGGAACCCAAATTTAGTGTGCAAGTATCATGGCACACACGGTCCTAGGACCGAGGATTGCAGGCAATTGAGGGATGAGGTAGCTCGTCTATTCAACGAGGGCCACCTTCGAGAGTTCCTCAACGATCGAGCTAAGAATCATTTCAGGGAAAGGGACGCCAATAGGAAGAATGAACAAGAAGAACCTCAACATGTCATTCATATGATCATCGGCGGGGTCGACATTCCACAAGGACCCATATTCAAACGTACTAAGGTGTCAATCACTAGAGAGAAACGAACCCGAGATTATGTGCCCGAAGGCACTTTATCATTTAATGACGAAGAAGCATAAGGAATTTCTCATCCACACAACGACGCTCTGGAAATTTATATCTTATTAAATAAAGTTCAAGTTAAGCGTGTTTTAGTGTATCCAGGTAGGTGGGAAAACATCATTAGATCGAGGGTCATGGAGGAACTCGGCCTGCATGATCAAATTGTACCTGCATCTCGAGCCTTAAACGGCTTCAATATGGTTAGCGAAACAACTAAATGGGAGATTATCCTGCCGGTGAACGTGGCTGGAACCATTCAAGATATTAAATTCCACGTAACCGAGGGAGACATGAGATATAATGCACTACTTGGAAGGCCTTGGATCCGCAACATGAGGGCGGTACCTTCGACCTCCACCAAATGATGAAGTTCCCGACGACAGATGGTGTAAAAATGGTATACGGGGAACAAGATGTTGCAAAGGAAATGTTTGCGGTGGATGAAGTAACACCGATCTTGACACAATTAACCTCGAAAAGATCGAGCACCAAAGTTAAACAGGAGGCCAAATATCAATCACCGCCCCCAGCCTCAACTGAATCGAAGAAACAGGTAGTAGATGAAGAAGAATGGGAGGATTTTCTAACCCCTCGAACCTTTATTGTTCCTGAATATTCGAATGCCACCAAATTGACGATCGAAAAGTTGGAATAAGTTATACTAATCGAGTACCGGACCAAGCGAAAGATATACCTGGGAACAGGGTTAACTCCTGAACTCAGGAAAAAGCTTATTCAATTTCTTATTGATAACATAGACTGTTTTGCATGGTCCCATTTAGACATGACAGGGATCCCACAAGATATAACAACGCATCGATTGATCCTGGACCCCAAGTTCAGACCGGTGAAGCAAAAGAGAAGGCCCCAGTCCGAGGGAAAGCACGCCTTCATAAAGGACGAGGTAACTAAACTTCTCAAAATAGGATCCATTCGGGTGGTGAAATACCCCGAATGGCTAGCTAATGTAGTTGTAGTCCCTAAAAAAGGGAACAAACTTAGAATATGTATAGATGATAAGGACTTGAACAAAGCATGTCCTAAAGATTCTTTTTCACTGCGTAACATGGATCGCATGATCGATGCCAAGACCGACCACGAGATCCTTATTTTTCTATATGCCTATTCTGGGAACAATCAAATCCAAATGGACCCGGAAGACCAAGAAAAGACATCGTTTATCACCAAATATGGAACATACTATTATAATGTGATGCCCCTCGGGCTAAAAAATGCAGGAGCTACTTACCAATGCCTAGTAATAAAATGTTCGAAGAACAAATAGGTAAGTCAATGGAAGTTTATATTGGTGATATGCTAGTTAAGTCCCTTCGCGTAGAGGACCATTTGGCTCATTCGCAGGAAACGTTCGAGATTTTAAGGAAATATAACATGAAGCTCAACCCCGAGAAATGTGCTTTCGGGGTCAGTTCAGGAAAATTCCTTGGCTTCATGGTATCAAATCGGGGATCGAAATCAATCCCGATAAATCAAGGACATCGAAGACATCACCGTCGAGGACAATATAAAACTTGTACAAAGGCTGACCGAACGGACAACTGCTTTGGGCCGATTTATCTCGAGGTCATCAGATCAAAGCCACAAGTTTTTCTCTCTACTAAAAAAGAAGAACGATTTCACCTGTACCCCGGAGTGTCAACATGCATTGGAAGAATTGAAGCGATACCTATCGAGCCCATCATTGCTTCACACTCCGAAGGCAGATGAGAAACTTTACTTGTACTTGGCAGTGTCCGACATTACGGAAAGTGGTGTTCTAGTTCGAGAATAGAAAGGTACACAATTTCCTGTTTATTATGTAAGTCAAACCTTAGGAGGAGCAGAGACTAGGTATCCACACTTAGAGAAATTGGCGCTTGCACTAATAAGCGCTTCTAGAGAATTGGAACCATATTTTCAATGTCACCCCATAAGTGTATTAACCACTTATCCACTCCGTAATATTTTTCAAAAGCCCGAACTTTCGGATTGATTGGCCAAATGGACTGTCGAACTTAGTGGTTATGATATTGAATATCAACCCCGAACAACCATCAAGTCTCAAATTTTGGCGGACCTCATGGCTAATTTCACACCGACCCTTGTACTTGAAGTTGAGAAGGAACTCTTAATGAAACCAGGTACATCATCGTGGGTTTGGACCCTTAGCAGACAGTGCTTCGAATGTGAAGGGTTCCGGTCTAGGCATCATTTTGAAGCCCCCCACAGGTAGAATTATTAGACAATCCATTAAAACTTCTAAATTGGCTAACAATGAGGCCGAGAATAAGTCCATGATTTCAGATCTCGATCTAGATAAAAGCTTGGGAACATAAGTCATTGAAGCTAAGTGTGACTCTTTACAGGTGGTAAACCAGGTGAACAAAATCTTCGAAGTTCGAGAGGATAGAATGTAAAGGTATTTGAACAAATTGCAGGTAACTTTGCACCATTTCAAGGAATGGACTCTAAAAAATGTACCTCGAGAAAAAAACACTAAGGCCGATTCACTTGCAAATTTGGGGTCATCGATCGAGGAATATGAGCTCATCTCGAGGATTGTCGTCCAACTCTCGAGATCTGTAATCGAAGAAGGACATGCCGAAATAAATTCTACGAGCTTAACCTTGGACTGGAGGAACACATACATCGAGTACTTGAAGAATGGAAAGCTCCCATCGGACCCTAAATAATCGAGGGCTCTGCGAACTAAAGCTTCTCGTTTCACACTAGCTGAAGACGGAATATTATATAGAAGGACATTCGCTGGACCATTGGCAATATGTTTGGTACCAGGAGACACCGGTTATGTTCTACGAGAAATCCATGAAGGCACTTGTGGGAACCATTCCGGCGCCGAGACACTAATTCACAAAGTCATTAGAGTAGGATACTACTGGGATATCATGGATAAAGACTCTAAGGAGTTTGTTCGAAAATGCGACAAGTGTCAAAGGTTCGCACCAATGATCCACCAGCCCGGAGAACAACTTCACTCGGTCCTATCGCCATGACCATTCATGAAATAGGGGATGGACATCATCGGCCCTCTGCCATCGGTCCCAAGTAAGGCTAAATTCATTTTGTTTATGACTAACTATTTCTCTAAATGGGTTGAAGAGCAGGCTTTCAAGAAAGTCAAGAGAAAGAGGTTATAGATTTCATCTGGGATCATATCGTATGTCGATTCGGGATACCCACATAAATAGTATGCCACAATGGCAAAAACTTTATTGGCAACAAAGTGATGAAACTCCTCGAAGATCATAAAATAAAAAAGGATATTGACAACACCATATCACCCTAGTGGGAATGGACATGCTGAATCGAAAAACAAAACTATCATCCAAAACCTGAAGAAAAGACTGAAAGAAGCTAAAGGGAAATGGAAAGAAATTCTACCCCCATTCCTTTGGGCATATCGAACAACATCAAAGTCCAGTATAGGAGCAACTCCGGTTTCCTTAGTATATGTCTTCGAAGCCTTGATTCTAGTCAAAATAGGAGAACCCAGTGCCAGGTTTTGATATGCAAAAGAGGAATCGAACCACGATGCCATGAATACTAGCCTCGAATTGTTAGATGAAAAACAAGAAGCTACACTCGTTTGAATAGCTGCACAAAAACAACGATTCGAAAGGTACTACAATAGAAGAACCAACCTTCTCCACTTTAGAGTCGGGGACCTAGTCCTAAGGAAAGTCACCAAACACCCGATATCCTAATGAAGGGAAGCTCGGTCCGAATTGGGAAGGACCCTACAAAATCTTCGGTGTCGCGCCCCATTTTTCTTGCGAAATCGGGTTTCGACATTTGACAACTCTTTTTGAATGATGTTATGGGATATGTTGGTAGGTTTGGTTGAGGTCCCGAGGGCCTCAGGTGTGTTTCGAATGATCAAACGGACATTTTCGGGCCTTAGAGAATTGCTGGTTTTTCTGGTTTTTGTGCAGTAGGAAATCCTTCAATGCGATCGCGTGAGGAGAGTCACGATCGCGTAGTTCAAATTGAGAGGGGCAAGATTTTACTCTCTGCGAACGCATAAGTGTGTTCGCGATCGCAGAGGTTGGGCAGCTTAAGCAGTGCAATCGCGTGGGAGTTCATGCGATCGCACAGAGATAGAATGGCGCGTGTGGGGGCTGGTCAGTTGTGCTACGCGGTTGCGTGGGTAGGACCGCGATCGCGTTGGTTTGAGGCATAATGAATCGCGATCACGTGGTGTTATTCGGGATCACATAAGGTTAAATAGTGAGGCTGTGAAATTGCTCTTCGCGATCGTGACCTTATGTCTGCGATCGCGATGAGCAAATACCTGGGCAATATATATTAAACAAGTCTGTGACCCTTGCCCACTTTTCCACCATTTTTGAACGGGAATAGAGCTTTTGGGGAGGTTTTGAAAAGGGAAACGTTTGTTCTTCATTGAGGTAAGATTTTGTACTAGTTAACTCGATTACATGTGATTAAGGACCAAATTAACACTGTTTAATTAGGGAAAATCAGTGGAAAAAGGGGAAACTAGGACTTGATTTTAGCTCTAAACAAAGGAATAAGGAAAAGTGTATCTATATATGTCTCCTAAATCTATATTGGAGTGGAAGGGGACACATGAGATCCTGCGGACGCGGCAGAATTACCTCGCGGTCTCCTAAGAAACTGCTATGATGCGCTAACCACGGTACTGTGTGCTGGTACCTGAATCTGCACATGGGGAAAACATGCACAGGAAAGGGCGTGAGTACTCCACATTCGGTACTCAGTAAGTGACAAGCCTAACCCTAGTTAAGTAGTGACGAGGTCAGGTTAAGGCTCTAGTGAGTTTTAAAAAAAACAAGTCAGTTATAAGTCTAAACATTGAAATATAAATAAGCAATGATAGTAGGATTTAAAAGGAGAACTGAAGGAAATAATAAAGAAGAGCCCTCGGTAGCACAACATATATCTCAACAGCAAATATGCAATGCAGTACAGTGGGAAAGCTCCCGGATCTCGGTCCGTAGTCCCAATTTAAATATGCTATGCAGTACAAGGGGAAAGCTCCCGGATCTCAGTCCGTAGTCCCAATTAAAATATGAAATGCAGTACATGGTGGAAGCTCCCGAATCTCGGTCCGTAGTCCCAATTTAAATATGCAATGCAGAAGTTTAACGGATACAGTTTAATTAAACAGTTCAATAAAACAACTTGCAAGAATAAGGTAAGCTACCTAAGCATGGTGCAATTAGTATCAAATAAGAGGAATTCAAGTAAGGACAGGTAGGCATGCTTATTCCTACGGTAACTACTCAATTATGGCATAAGCAGTAATATAGGAATGAAAATGAGTTATGTCATGGGAGGAAAAGTGGAATTTTAGCAACAATGACCCGTGTACACACTCGTCACCTCATGTACACGGCGTCCACATAACAAAATCAGTATGAAAATACCTAAGGGGAAGTCCCCAACACAGAGTTAGGCAAGCCACTTACCTTGACTGCGCTAATCAACTCAATACCACGCTCTTGCCACGAGTATCCGACTTCGGGTGGCCCAAATCTATTCAATTCGATTGCATAATGTAAATATCACTTCAAGGAAACAAAATAGCTAATTATTTCTAAGCTAATGCGCGAAATTAGGAAATTCGCCCAAAAAGTCCCCTGGGCCCACGTCTCGGAATCAGGTAAAAGTTATATTTTCCGAACACCCATTCACTAACGAACTCACTCGAACAAGAATCATCAAAATCCGACGTCTAAATCTCCCTAAATCCTCAAATTTCTACTTGGGGAAGTTTCATCCCAATTTTTCATGGTTTTTCATCCAATTTTATTCATTAGATTAAGGAAAATGATAGGGATTATTGATATAAAACTGGATTAAGGTTAGAAAACGTTACCTATTATTCTCCTCTTCGAATTCTACCGAAAATCGCCAATTTCCGAGCTCTCAATCTATTTTGGAGTTATGAAATTCAAACCCTCGGATTTTTGGTATAACAGTCTAGGGATTTCGCACCTGCGACTCGATGAACGCACCTGTTGAATTTCCATCGCAGGTGCGGGATTTTATTAAATACACTGGGATCGCACCTGTGGGGGCTGGGTCGCAGATGCACTTCGCACCTGTGGGGGCTGGGTCGCAGATGCGCTCCGCACCTGTGAGCCTGGCCAACCTAGGCTAAGTCTGCACCTGCGTGCTCCTCTTCGCACCTGCGGGAGAACCATCGCAGGTGCGAGACACCAGAACCAGCAATGGTTCAGCAGCTCTCAAAATTCCAAATTCACCCGTTGGGCATCCGAAACAACCCCGAGGCCCCCGGGACCTCAACCAAACCTACTAACCGACTCTAATACCTTATTCAAACTTGGTCGAGCCTTAAAAACACATCTCATAACATCAAAATCATCGAATATGCATAGATTCAAGCCTAAGAACTTATGAAATTTCTAAAATCCACAGTAGATGCCGAATCACGTCTAAGCTCATCCGAATGACCTCACATTTTGCACACAGGTCACAAATGACATTACGGACTTGCTGTCATTTTCAGAATTCCATTCCGAGTCCGATATCAAAATTTCACCCATCGGCCGAAATTGCCGAAATTCTAACTTTCGCCAATTCAAGCCTAAATCTACAACCGACCTCGAAAACACATTTCGAACATGCTCCTAACCCCGAAATCACCCAACGGAGCTAACGGACGACGGAATTCCATTCCGGATCTGTCTTCACACAGTTCTAGCTACGACTTGATTTCAAAAGCTAAAATCCACATTTAAGGACTATGCGTCCAAAATCACTTCGAATTTCACCACTCAACGCTCTGACAAGTTCCAATAGCATAAATAGACATGGGAGAAGCAGTTATTAAGGGATCGGAGCGCTAACTCTCAAAACGACCGACCGGGTCGTTATAACTGCTCAGACATAACAATACAAGTTTGTAAAGATTCAGGACTAATTAACTGATGAACATACTAAGGATGCTAAGTTCTGGGCAAGTTCAGAACATACAAGAAACAAGTTATAAGATATTAATCTATTCCCTAAGAGGATTCATATTATTCAAAATAAACAGTCTTATAGCTAATAGTATCAATTGTAGAACTAAAGGAAATCACATAAACATGAAATTGGCAGAGTCATGCTCAGAATGGACTTTAAAAATGCTAGATCATAAACACAGGTCATAGGTGCATAGAAATAAAATGACAAAGGGATAGTCACTCACCGGTTAAGCAAGAAAACAAGAAATACAACACAATAGTCGAGAGCCCAGAATATTTGGCCTTGGCTTTCACTCGGTCAAGACCAGAAGTAAACGAGAGAGCAAAAGAATACAGAACCAAACCCTATGGTTTTTAGTGAGATTAAAGTAATTCTCATCTGTCCTAAAGGAAAAGGGGGGGGGGGGGTTATATAGTAGCAGGGGTTGAATCGCATAAAGAAGAAATTGTAAAGTAAAACACACATAAGGAAACAACACATACATAATTAATAACGAATCATATCTGGGCAAAATAAAGCAAACCCTAGTTTTTTATTAGTAAGCAAATATTGACGGAATACATAAACAGTAGCAAAGAATGACGACTAACACATAAGGTCAGAGAATCAGACTAAGTTTAGGTCAGATCTAAAGAGATCTGAAAACCTAAATTAGGGCCAGAGGAGATATTGACAAAAGAAAAATCGGCAAACACATAAGGAAACAAAAGTAAAAAAAAAATAAACAACCAAACAAGGAAAGAATCATGCAGAATCAGTTTAAAAATCAATTTAAGAGAAAATCGGTAAACCTAATTTTAGGAAAGGTGTGAATCCCAGAAATCCAAATAATATCAGACTCAAATAATGTAAAAATCAAACAAAATATAGTTTGGGTACCAGAAATAGGACGGAATCAGAGAGATAGTACTTGCCATATTTAGAAAAGTACTAAGTATCACCATAACGAACCAACCAGTAGCAAGGAGGTGTTAATATGGTAAGGAAATAAGAGCGGAATCCCGTCAGAAGGGGGATTAGGAGGGGAGTTAGGGGTGACGGCGGATCTGGTATCTGGTGTTTTCTTCTCTGCGATCGCACCCTTGAATCTACGACCGCATAGACTTATCCTGAGGGACCCATCTGTTGTTCTCTGCGATCGCAGGATTGCCTCCGCGATCGCAGACTTATGCCCAGATGCCTCCCGCGATCGCATCTCTCTCTCCTGCGATCGCATAGAGTGAGGGTAGTCCGGGTGGGAGCTGGCTAGGTACCCTTCGCGATCGCAAGGTCTCATGTTCATTGCATAGGTGAGGTGACGAGTACCTATGCAATGTGTGTCAAGCATGCCCGTGAGTCTATTTTGATAGAAATTGCAGTATTTCTTCCATGTTTAGCATATTATGAGATTGTCTTTACTTGATAATTTATTCTTAATTAAAAGTATTGGCTTTTGAGTTTGAGAAGTGTTGATACGAATGACAATCCAAGTGTAGAGTATGTGATTGAGGTGATTGGTTGTAGCTAAGACCCTTGCCGGGCATTTAATGAGTTATTAAATTGATGTTTTCCCCTTGCTGGGTGTTTTGAACTGCTTATTTCCACTATGCTATACTCCTTGCCATTTTATCTGTTATTGTTCGGTGAGGAAGAGAGTAAAAGCACGAAGGGTGATGTCGTGCCATGATACTTGAGTACATTGCATTGTGAGGAAGAGAGTAAAAGCATGAAGGGTGATGCCGTGCCATTGTTACATTTCTGGTGCTTATACTTGTTTCGTTGGCTATTGTGTTAGATTGACTTCCTTGTTTACTTCTACCTGTCAATTTGACTGCTTCACTGCACTTGCTTCCCCTTTTCTGCTACCGTATCCCTCACTTGTTGCTTATCTCTCGCCTTGTATTATCCTTGTTACCTGCTATAGAATAGGACATGTTTTCGTTATTGTCAAGTCTAGCCTCGTCACTACTTCGGCCGAGGTTAGGATCGGCACTTACTCAGTACATGGGGTCGGTTGTACTGATACTACACTGCACTTCTTTATGTTGTGCAGATCCCGCTCCCGGACCCCGTGGACCGCTCTGAGGGAGTCACCTTCAGTCCACATTGAGCTTCAAGGTATACCACTGGCGTTCGTGGACCCTGGAGTCTCTTCTGCTATTGTGTCCTATTGTCTTACTTCTCTTTCAGTTCTAAAGACAATACTGTATTTCCTTTCAGACTTGTATTTAGTATTCTTATAGCTAGTCCGTGAGGTTGTGACACCCCGGTGTTGGGATTTTGCGTGTCTTTATCGTTTCATTATGCGTTTTGAAATATTATTACCTTTCTGCTGTAAAACGTTTAAAGTGGTTTGGGATGTTTCAGTAAAAGTTGAAAGTTCATGATTCGGGGTATTCCAGTAAAGGTTTGAAGGTTAATGGTTTTAAATATTGTTACGTTGTTTATAGATGTCAAAATGTTGTGTACGTTGGCTTGTCTAGCGGGTTCAACGTTAGACGCAGTCACAGTCTGAAAGGTGGGATTTCGGGTCGTGACATTCTTTCATAACCTCCCTTCCACATTACGCCTTAAGGCTCTACTGTGATACCTGCACCTCTGGTGCATACTCAATCTGGCGAAAGCTTCATACTGACTTCTTACGACTCAGCTCTATGGCACGATCTGGAAACAAAATAAAGGTAACATTTCCTAAATTCCCTATAGCCTCTCAAATATAAATGTGGATCGCAACACACCCATAAGTGAGACTCTACTAGGCACGGCTTTGTAGACTCCTTAGGGCACGACTTGCTCTAATACCACTTTTTCACGCCCCAAACCTGAGGAGGCGTGGCTGGCACCCGGTGCCGAGTTGGCCCAAGCGAACCACTTTGTAACTCATAATCATTCGATCAAAACTAGAACATACATAAGCCGAGTTGGTTGAACTCATTCCTTTTGTAACTATCATGGGCCAACATGGCCACAACTCATAATGTACAAATGTAAGTGGGCAACATTGTATCAATAAACTATCGTTTTTAAGACATGAATACATATGGTCCGTCAAGGCCTCTGACATACTGTACAAACTGAACCTCTATCTACAAAGACTCTATGATTATTTGACATCAAATGGGACAGGGTACCGGCCTATCCATAAGTCCGTAGCAAAACTCTGACATGATGACTCGTAGACTCGGCTGCACTCCGTATGAGGCGGAGTCTTACCGATCCTTCACTGAATGCCAATCTCGTCTACTATGAGGGTTCGTCAAACTGATTATCTATACCTGCAGGCATGAATGCAGCGTCCCCAACAAAAAGGACATCAGTATGAATAATTTACTGAGTATGTAAGGCAGAACTGGAACATAACCATAATTCAATATTAATTTAAGACATATAAGAATCAACCTGAATCTCTGAAGTGTCATTGTATATGCACTTATTATACATACATATATATAATGCTTCTCTTTGAAACTATTATCTATATCGTATGATGCATGACTTCCCAACTGATCAGTGGTAACTGCCCGACCGGCCGTAGCGCGATGGTAAATGCATGACTGCCCGACCGACCATAGCTAAATGAACATGCATGTCTGCCCAACCGGCGGTAAATAATAATACATAACTGTCCGACCGACCGTAGTATGGTGGTAAATGAATATGCATGTCTGCCCAACCGGCGGTAAATAATAGTACATAATTGCCCAACCAATGGTAACTTCCCGACAAGCCGTAGCACGGTGGTAAATGAATATGCATGAAGATGCGTGTATCACTATATTATAAACATTAACATCTTTATGGGATAAATATATGACTTAAAACTCATAAAATTAGAGTTTTTTATATAAGATACAACCCATTGCTTAAGTGCTTTCCTGTCTAAATAACTTCCAAACCAAAGACCTTTAAACTATATACTAGTTGAGCACTTGAGCTAGTGAATAATTCTTCTCTTCTTCTTCTTCCAATTTAATTAAGTAATATGTTTTCATTTTTATATGAATGGTATGCTATCTTTTTCGTCTATCCAATTCTTAGCTGCACAAAAACAACTGTACAAGTAATAATAAGTGCATATTCATAAATAAAATCCTGAAATTAGCCCGTTCCCTAGATCATTATGAGAAAGACAAGATATCAATAACCCACTCTCAGACAACAAATCCACACCTCTTGGCATTAAAGCAAGTCATATAAATCTACAACTTTTTGTTTAACTTGGACTACAACCAGAAACAAGAAGAGAAGAAAGTAGCAGTTTTGTTGAAATAGATAAATACTTAGACATGCTTGAATATCACTTTACTGGAATGAATAACATAGACATCATTAACTACTAAGAGTAGAACCCCTTATGGAATACCATTACGTTTATATATCGTTGCTTGGATCATGCCAAGAGAAAGAAGGGATAACCTTAACATATCTGGAATAGGAAAAAATTCGTATGATGTTCTTGAGAAATATTGTACCGTACTACCTTAGAATCGAAATCTCACATTGCAATAAGATTAGGTAGACTTCGTGTCAAATGTTTGAATCAATCTTTTCGTTATTGCAACATTAGTTTGCCGAAGCTTTCCCCCTTTTTGGGCGTGACATGCACTCTGTTATGTAACGTGAATCCATTGAATAAACTTCAAACATTGTTTCATTCTTCTTCTTGCTTTTTAATAGTATCAAAACAAATATAGAAGGGAATTATTTAACCAAAGTTACGGTAATGTGATCCTTTTTCCACCCCTTCCTTTTTACTTTTTATATATATTCCTCCATTTTAAATCATGCCATATGTATTAATAAAGGTATGAGTCACACTTTTTCTAATCCACAAGTTGCCACGTATGGTTATTTAATCTTATCCAAAGATTTTTAATTAATCTCCCTCTAAAATTCATTAATTGCTCAATTATCCACATAATTAAGAATTATATCAAATTACTTAAATTACTATTCACTTTTAACAACTTTATACACCTTACTATTATGGTCATGTGGTACCATACAAGATAAATACATACACTATTATTTCATTAAAATATCCATGTAAAAATACATATATTTTATCAACTTCTAATTTTTCTAATCTCATATAAAGAGTACAAATTTTCGTACACTTAATTCTTAAAATAAAAGATAACCTTCTTTGCTTGTGAATTTTATTTTTTGATATTTCTCCAATAAAGAAAATCTCACAAAAGTTTCTCATATTATGTGTATAATTTAAAACATAGTCGAAAGTAGTAATATTAATAACTATATAAAATTATATTTTTCAAACCATTTTTTTCTTTACAAAAATGTTCCACTCAAAATACCATATATATATATATATATATATATATATATATATATATATATATATATATATATATATATATATATAACGGTATCAAGGTTGTTAAACTTACGGGGTGTAATACGTGCACCAATAATATGGCGAAATATGAAGCCTGCATACTAGGGCTCAACTTGGCCGTCGACATGAATGTTCAGGAACTGCTGGTAATTGGTGATTCAGACCTGCTGGTGCATCAGGTACAAGGAGATTTGGATACGAAAAACACCAAGATACTACCATATCTACATTATGTACAAGAGATGAGGAAGAGGTTCACATAGATAGAATTTCGGCATGTCCCCCGAATCCAAATTGAATTTGCAGATGCATTGGCCACTTTGTCCTCCATGATACAACATCCATACAAGAATTTCATCGATCTTATTCCGGTAAGAATCCATATTTAGCCGGCGTACTGTGCTCGTGTTAAAGAAGAAACGGATGAAAATCCATGGTTCCACAATATCAAGAAATATTTGGCAAAAGGAGAATACCCAGAGTTTGAAAATCATACTCAGAAACGCACAATTCAGAGGTTGTCCAACCATTTCTTCCAAAGCAGAGTAATTCTGTACATAAGAACTCCTAATCTAGGGCTATTACGTTGTGTTAACGCCAAAGAGGCTTCTAAATTGCTCGAGGAAATACATGCTGGAACTTGCGGCCCACATATGAATGGTTTCGTCTTAGCCAAGAAGATACTTAGGGCCGGTTACTTTTGGATGACTATGGAAACAGATTGCATCTGGTATGTCCAGAAATGCCACCAATGCCCGATACATACAGATATGATACGGGTACCGCCAAACGAACTCAATGCAACGAGTGCACCTTGGCCTTTTGCTGCCTGGGGAATGGATGTCATTGGTCCAATCGAACCCACTGCTTCAAACGGGCACATGTTCATTTTAGTGGCCATAGATTACTTCACTAAATGGGTTGAAGTTGCGTCCTACAAAGCTCTGACCAAGAAAGTCGTCGCATATCGATATGGGGTTCCAGAGTCCATCATCACTGACAATGCCGCCAATCTCAACAGTGATCTGATGAAAGCCATGTGTGAAACTTTCAAAATCAAGCACAAAAACTCTACAGCATACATGCCTCAAATGAACGGAGCCGTGGAAGCTGCCAACAAGAACATCAAGAAGATACTAAGAAAAATGGTAGAGAATCACAAGCAATGGAACGAGAAGTTACCATTCGCCTTATTGGGATACCGTACCACAATCCGCACATCAAATCGAGGCAATTCCCTATTACCTTGTTTATGGTACTGAAGTTGTCATTCCCGCCGAGGTAGAAATCCCTTCTTTGAGGATCATACAAGAAGCCGAACTCAGTGACGCAGAGTGGATAAGGAGCCTCTATGAGCAATTAGCCCTCATATATGGAAAAATGATGAATGCAGTGTGGCATGGTCAGCTTTATCAGAATAGAATGTCAAGAGCTTTCAACAAAATGGTCAAACCAAGACAGTTCACACCGGGGCAGCTGGTGTTGAAACGAATCTTTCCACATCAAGATGAAACCAAAGAAAATTTTTCACCTAGTTGGAAAGGTCCTTAATGGTTCACAGGGTATTGACAGGAGGAGCACTCATACTTGCCGAGATGGATGGAGAAATCTGGACAAAGTCTATCAACTCGGATGCAATCAAAAGATATTATGTGTAAACTATTTTCATTTCTTCATATGATGTAATTGAACTAC
The DNA here is from genome assembly GCA_005239495.1 of Nicotiana undulata. Classification (NCBI taxonomy): domain Eukaryota; kingdom Viridiplantae; phylum Streptophyta; class Magnoliopsida; order Solanales; family Solanaceae; genus Nicotiana; species Nicotiana undulata. The sequence goes on from ML286100.1 coordinate 45,229, forward strand.
GCTTGACTTGATTCCCATTTAAGAGGGGATACGTAGGCAGCCCTGTGGGTTTGGTCATAATTCAATAAAATTTCCATTTTCCCCACAATCAGAAACTGAGGCAGAATTTTGAGGAGGACCCTCAAAATTTCGAAGCAAGTTCAGCCAACAACATTACATAGCCAAACGGTCAGTTAGATAATTGGGGTAGAATTTTGAGGAGGACCTCAAAATTCTATTGCAAAGAAGGTCGCGATGTCTCTAATAATGTCATAGTTACTGGTTCATCTAACTGATTTCTAATTTACATATTACTATGTCTTTGAAAACCATACACACATACTTTTGAAAAGAAATTTTATTTTTAGCCAAATGCTACCCATGGTGACTTGAACAAGATCCTCGGGCAGAGTGGAGCAGATCAAACAGACAAAGGCACGAACCAACCTCCCCCGCAAATACTCACAAATTTTCTTTGGATGCAGGAATAGGTCATCGCCATAAGCGTCGTCACAACAACAGAATTTCCATGCATAAATATATTGCCATCTAAGAATACTTCACTCTTACGCTTCATTTGAATTAGGCTAAGCCCTGCCTCCCACTTGCATAAGGATAAACACTGCCTTCTCTTTGCATGAGACTAAGCCATATCTCAATTCTTGCATGAGGCTAATCCCTACCTCTCAACTTGCATAAGGCTAAGCACTGCCTTCTCTTTGCATGAGTCTAATCTTTGTCTCAATTCTTGCATGAGGCTAAGCCTTTCCCCTTCATTTGCATAAGGCTAAGCACTTCCTTCTCTTTGCATGAGACTAAGCCCTGTCTCAATTCTTGCATGAGGATAAGCCTTGCCTCTCCATTTGCATAAGGCTAAGCACTGCCTTCTCTTTGCATGAGACTAAGCCCTGTCTCAATTCTTGCATGAGGATAAGCCTTGCCTCTCCATTTGCATAAGGCTAAGCACTGCCTTCTCTTTGCATGAGACTAAGCCCTGTCTCAATTCTTGCATGAGGCTAAGCCTTGCCTCTCCATTTGCATAAGGATAAGCATTGCCTTCTCTTTGTATGAGGCTTATCCCGGCCTCTCCATTTTCATAAAGCTAAGCACTGCCTTTTCTTTCCATGAGACTAAGCCCTATCTTGATCCTTGCATGAGGTTAAGCCCTGCCTCTCCATTTGCATAAGGCTAAGAACTGCCTTCTCTTTGCATGAGACTAAGCCCTATCTCGATCCTTTCATGAGGCTAAGACCTGCCTCCTTATTTGCATAAGGCTAAGCATTGCCTTCTCTTTGCATGAGACTAAACACTGTCTCCCTTTGCATAAGTGTTGCTCCATTCTAAACCTGGAATTATCCTCTTCTCTCGGGACTAAGCTTTGTCCCCAAACGCTACACAAGACTAAGCTTTGTCTTGTTATTACCTCTGGTATCATGTCTATGCACTTCATGGGATGATATATATCCAACTTGTCCAAAGGCGTCATAGTACGAAGGCATAATACTCATAGCCATAATACACCATGCCATGTCTTGAGGAACTCTTAAGCTTTCACATCATTATTCAAAGGCATCATGGTTCGGAGGCACCATCTTCATAGCCCGAGAACATCATTTCATGGCCGGCGAATCCCTTACCGTACAATTCATGGCCCGGGACATCAAGGTCTAAGGACATAATCCTCACCATCTGAATATAGTCTTCAATTTCCAAAGGGAAATTGCATCATGTCTAAGTTTACGCAATAATCTGTACATACTTGTATGCAGTCGTATTTTCGAGTTTGCAGGTAGTCTCAGGAGCAACCGTTCTCCTAACAGGAGCAATCTTCGCTCCGGTTTCCACTCAATGTTCATATCCTTCAAATTATTTCAAACGTAACCAATCATCATTCGTTACCTAGTCTCATTTACCGTAACCGTTTCAAATCCCAATTGATCTTATTCAGAATAGCTTGTTCATTCCTAATACAAACCCATTGGCTTACTCCACCGTTGGATCCAGAACTACACACGGACTGCTTCCTGTAAAACTAGGGATATGTAGGCAGTTCAGAAGCCAGAGTGCGGCCTATATCTTTCAAATCACCCCATTCGGTCAAAATTGGTCATCATTTCTTTACCCGACAATTCTTTCATCATTCCCACCTCTCGCTGAGTAATGGGAAGGAACTTCCCCAAAATTATCTTTGTGAACTGAGCCCAAGTCAAAGATGCAGACCCAACTGGTCTAGCTAAACAGTAGTCCCTCCACCAAGTCTTGGTTGCGCCAGATAGTCGAAAAGTGGCGAAGTCAACTCCATTGGACTCCACTATGCCCATGTTCCGAAGAACCTCATGACAGCTGTCCAAGTAATCATGTGGGTCCTCTGACGGTGCACCAGTAAAAGTAGCAGTGAATAACTTGGTAAATCTGTCCAGTCTTCTCAACGCATCTGCTGACATAACTGCTCCCTCAGCTACAGGTGCTGCAATACCTGGCTGTACTACTCCGGCTGGCTGAGGTGCCGGAGTCTGAAACTGAGTGACAATCTGCTCTGGTGTATGAATAACATGAGTCTAGGTACCTCCCCCATCCTGAGATCCGGCTGGAGCTGTAGGAAGAAAACCGGCCTGAGCCACACTCTCCATAAGTCCTACCAGACGGACAAGAGTGTCCTGAAGCACTGGGGTAGATATGAACCCCTCTGGGACCTGTGTTGGTCCAACTGGGACTGCCGGAATAGGGACCTCCTCATCAGACTCGACATGAGGGTCCTCCACTGGGGCTGCTACTCTAGGCTGAGCCCTGCCCCGGCCTCGGCCTCTAGCACGGCCTCGGCCTCGACCTCGACCCCTCGTAGGAGCTGTAGCAGGAGTGTCGGGCTGCTGAGCGGAAAAAAGGGAAGCACGCGTCCTCGCCATCTGCGAGAGAATAGGATAGAAACTCGATCAGTATATAGAATATACTACCCATGACAGAATATGAAGAGAAGAGGAGTATCCTAACTTAGCAGCCTCTGGGGGATAAATACAGACGTCTCCGTACCGATCCCTCAGACTCTACCAAGGTTGTCCGTGAGTTGTGAGACCTAAGCAACCTAGAGCTCTGATACCAACTTGTCACGACCCGAAATCCCACCTTTCAGACCGTGACTGCGTCTAACGTTGAACCCGCTAGACAAGCCAACGTACACAACATTTTGACATCTATAAACAACGTAACAGTATTTAAAGCCATTAACCTTCAAACCTTTACTGGAATATCCCGAATCATGAACTTTCAACTTTTACTGAAACATCCCAAATCACTTCAAAAGTTTTACAGCAGAAAAGTAATAATATTTCAAAACGCATAATGAAACGATAATATCGAAAAATCCCAACACCGGAGTGTCACAACCTCACATACTAGCTATAAGAATACTAAATACAAGTCTGAAAGGAAATACAATATTGTCTTTAGAACTGAAAGAGAAGTAAGACAATATGACACAATAGTATAAGAGACTCCAGGGTCCACGAACGCCAGTGGTATACCTTGAAGCTCAATGTGGACTGAAGGTGACTCCCTCAGAGCGGTCCACGGGGTCCGGGAGCGGGATCTGCACAACATAAAGAAGTGCAGTGTAGTATCAGTACAACCGACCCCATGTACTGAGTAAGTGCCAAGCCTAACCTCGGCCGAAGTAGTGACGAGGCTAGACTTGACAATAACGATAACTTGTCCTATTCTACAGCAGGTAACAAGGATAATACAAGGCAAGAGATAAGCAACAAGTGAGGGATACGGGAGCAGTAAAGGGGAAGCAAGTGCAGTGAAGCAGTCAAATTGACAGGTAGGAGTAAACAAGGGAGGCAATCTAACACAATAGCCAACGAAACAAGTATAAGTACCAGAAATGTAAACAATGGCACGGCATCACCCTTCGTGCTTTTACTCTCTTCCTCACAATGCAATGTAATCAAATATCATGGCACGGCATCACCCTTCGTGCTTTTACTCTCTTCCTCACAATGCAATGTACAATGAATCATGGCACGGCATTTACCTTCGTGCGTATAATCAATAAAATCATGGCACGGTATTTACCTTCGTGCTTATAATCAATAAAATCATGGCACGGCATCACCCTTCGTGCTTTACACTCTTCCTCAGTATGCAATGTAATCAAGTACTATGGCACGGCATCACCCTTCGTGCTTTTACTCTCTTCCTCACCAAACAATAACAGATAAAATACCAAGGAGTATAGCATAGTGGAAATAAGCAGTTCAAAACACCCGGCTAGGGGAAAACATCAATTTAATAACTCAATAAATGCCCGGCAAGGGTCTCAGCTACAACCAATCACCTCAATCGCATACTCTACACTTGGATTATCATTCGTATCAACACTTCTCAAACTCAACAGCCAATACTTTCAATCAAGAATAAATTACCAAGTAAAGACAATCTCATAATATGCTAAACATGGAAGAAATACTGCAATTTCTATCAAAATAGACTCACGGGCATGCTTGACACACATTGCATAGGTACTCGTCACCTCACCTATGCAATGAACATGATAATCACTTAGCACATAGCAAATAATACCTATTCCCTCACCAAAGTTAGGCAAGACACTTACCTCGGTCCAAAGTATAGCAATCAACCCTCTAAGACCGTCTTTCCTTTATAATCCGACTCCGAAACAACGATATCTAGGCATAATTAATTCAATAATATCAATAAAAACTCAATAACACAATCCCATAGCCTAGATATTCAATTTCTAGCATTCTTCCAAAATTACCGAAATTTGACCCCGGGTCCACGTGGTCTAAACTCGAGGTTCGGACCAAAACCCATTCACCCATTACCCTACGAGTTCAAATATGTAATTAGTTTTAAGATCCGGCCCCAAATTGAGGTTGAATCACCCAATTTTCCCAAAAACCTAACACTACCCAAAAACTCAATTTCTCACTTTGATTTCATGTTTTTAGGCCTAGAATCTAGTGATTAATGATGGGATATGGAAGAAGACGATGTAGAAAATACTTACCCACGAGGCTATGGAGGAAGAGAATTGGCTTGGAGGTCCTCAATGGAGGTTGGAGAAGAAGGAGGAGGCTGAAAATAATGAAATCCCGTGTAGAGAGTTCTGTTTTTGGACTTTCTAAATAACTAGGCGAAAATGTACATCGCGATCGCGGGAATAGGATTGCGATCAATGAGAGTCTGGTTCACACGCACTGCGATCGTGGCTGAAAGAATGCGATCGCGAAGAAGGACCTGAAATTCCCCTACACTGCGATCCCGAAGACATGAATGCGATCGCGTAGCCCAAAGACCCCGCCCTCTGCGATCGCAAACAAGACCTTGCGATCGCGAAGGGTACCTAGCCACCCCCCACCCGGACTACCCTCACTCTATGCGATCGCAGGAGAGAGAGATGCGATCGGGGAGGCATCTGGGCATAAGTCTGCGATCGCGGAGGCAATCCTGCGATCACAGAGAACAACAGTTGGGTCCCTCAGGATAAGCCTATGCGGTCGCAGATTCAAGGGTGCGATCGCAGAGAAGAAAACACCAGACACCAGACCTGACTTCAAAACACCAGATTTTTGACTCTTTAACACCCCGTTAGCTACCCGAAACTCACCCGAGCCCTCGGGTCTCAAAACCAAAAACACACACAACTCCCAAAACATCCTACGGACTTATTCAAGCTTTTAAATCACCAAAATATCATCAACAACAAGGAATCAAACCTTAAAACTCATAGAATTTTCTCAAAACTTCATAAAGCTTAACTTTTCCAATTTTGATCCGAATCACGTCATTTCAAGTCCGTTTTACACCAAATTTCACAGATAAATCACATAACATATAATAAACCTGTTCTGGGCTCCGGAACCATAATACGGGCCTGGTAACACAGGTTTCACATAATTATTCATTTTCAAAAGTCTTTATCATTTTCAGAAAACAATTTTCTTTAAAAATTTATTTCTCGGGCTTGGGAGCTCGGAATTTGATTTCGGGCATACGCCTCAGTCCCATATTTTCCTACAGACCCTCCGGGACCGTCACATCACGAGTCCGGGTCCGTTTACCAAAAATGTTGACCAAAGTCAACTTTATTCAATTCAAAGTTTCATTTTTATCAAATTTTCACATAGAAGCTTCCCGGCTACATGCCCGGGCTGCACACACATATCGAGGTGAGATTAACGGAGGCTTTCGGGGCCTCGGAACACAGATTTAGCTAGAATTACTTAGGATGACCTTTTGGGTCATCACAAAGAAACAGAAGATAAAATGAGAGATTGAAAGGTAAGTAAGGTAAAGGTGAAGAAAATACGAGGTACTCAAGTAGAAAAGGTTGTGAATAGTCAAGACTTCAGATATTGTTTGAGTTTTAAGTTTAATTTACAAAGGAGACCTAGTGAAAATTTTGCAAATCTCTAAGAGATAACATTCAAGGACGAATGTTTTAAAGGGGGAAAGATATTACACCCCGTAAGTTTAACAACCTTGATACCGTTATATATATATATATATATATATTTGATATGGTATTTTGAGTGGAATAGTTTTGTAAAGAAAAAAAATAGTTTGAAAAATATGATTTTATATGGTTATTAATATTACTACTTTCGAATATGTTTTAAATTATACACATAATATGAGAAAAGTTTATGAGATTTTCTTTATTGGAGAGATATGAATATTATTTTTCACAAGCAAAGAAGGTTATCTTTTTACCATTTTAAGAATTAAGTGTACGAAAATTTGTACTCTTTATATGAGATTAGAAAAATTAGAAGTTGATAAAATATATGTATTTTTACATGGATATTTTAATGAAATAATAGTGTATGTATTTATTTTGTATGGTACCACATGACCATAATAATAAGGTGTATTAAGTTGTTAAAAGTGAGTAGTAATTTAAGTAATTTGATATAATTCTTAATTATGTGAATAATTGAGCAATTAATGAATTTTAGTGGGAGATTAATTAAAATCTTTGGATAAGATTAAATAACCTTACGTGGCAACTTGTGGCTTAGAAAACGTGTGACTCATACCTTTTTTAATATATGTGGCATGATTTAAAATGGAGGAATATATATAAAAAGTAAAAAGGAAGGGGTGGAAAAAGGATCACATGACCGTAACTTTGGTTAAATAATTCCCTTCTATATTTTTTTTTATACTATTAAAAAGCAAGAAGAAGAATGAAACAGCGTTTGAAGTTTGTTCAATCGATTCATGTTACATAACAGAGTGCATGTCACGCTCAAAAGGTGGGAAAGCTTCGACAAACTAATGTTGCAATAGCAACAAGATTGGTTTAAACATTTGACACGAAGTCTACCTAATCTTATCGCAATGTGAGATTTCGATTCTAAGGTAGTACTGTACAATCTTTCTCAAGAACATCATACGGATTTTTCCTTATTCTAGGTATGTTAAGGTTATCCCTTCTTTCTCTTGGCATGATCCAAGCAACGAATCATATCTGAGGCAAAATAAAGTAAACCCTGGTTTGACGGAATATACATAAAACAGTAGCAAAGAATGAATTTAGTCACAAATAACACCTAAGGTCAGAGAATCAAATTAAGTTTAGGTCAGATCTAAAGAGATATGAAAACCTAAATTAGGGCCAGAGGAGATATTGACAAAAGAAAAATCGGCAAACACATAAGGAAACAAAGTAAAAAAAACAACCAAAAGGGAAAGAATCAGCAGAATCAGTTTAAAAATCAATTTAAGAGAAAAATCGGTAAACCTAATTTTAAGAAAGGTTTAAATCCTAGAAATTCAAACAATATCGAACTCAAATGATTTAAAAATCAAACGGAATATAGTCTGGGTAACAGAAATAGGATGGAATCGGAGAGATAATACTTACTGTGTTTAGGCAAGTACTAAGTATCACCATAACGAACAAACTAGTAGCAAGGAGGTGTTAATATGGTAAGGAAATAAGAGGGGAATCCCGTCAGAAGGGGGATTAGGGGTGACGAAGGATGTAACGACCAAGTCGGTCGTTACGTAGAACATGCATTTATTTTCACTGTTTCTGCCTTGTTGTAGCTTGGTTAGACTATTGATGATGAGTTAGATGTGGTTAACTCGGATTTGGAGTGGTTATAGAAGGAATTGAGACACTTAGTCTCTAAAAATAGCCTTAGAGTTGGAAAAGTCAACCGAAAGTTGACTTATTGGGAAACGACCTTGAAATGCGGATTTTATGGCTCGGATAGCTTCGTTAGGTGATTTGGGACTTAGGAGTGTGTTCGAAATATTTTTCTGATGTCCGGTGTAGAATTACGCTCTAATTGGCGAATGTTAGTTTTTGGTGTATTTCCGGTCGGCAGTGGGAAATAGGCTATCGGGGTCGGAATGGAATTCCGATATTTGAAACAGGTTCGTAATGTCATTTTGGATATGTCTGCAAAATTTCAGGTCAATCGGAGTTGTTTTGGGTAGTTTCGGCATCGTTGGTGGAATTTAGAAAATTCAAAGTTCATAGGCTTGAATTCGATGTGCTTTTTGGGGTTTTGATGTTGTGTTTGATGTTATGAAGGCTCGACTAAGTTTGAATGATCATATATGATGCGTTGGCATGTTTGGTCGGGGTCCCGAGGGGCTCGGGATGGTTTTGGGTGGTTGACGGGGAGTTGGAATGGTTTTTGCTATTGCTGATGTTGCTGCTACTGGTGTTTTCGCACATGCGGAAGGGGAGCCGCAGGTGCGGTCCCGCAGGAGCGGACATGGCTCCGCAAATGCAGAAGTTTGGCTGAGTGAGAAGAGTCCGTATGTGCGAGGTAATTGCCGCACCTGCGAGGCCGCAGGTGCGGGAAGTCGATCGCAGGTGCGGAAGTTGAGGTCCCTGGGATTATCCGCAGGTGCGCACCTTGGATCCGCATGTGCGGTTACGCATGTGCGGATAAGTGGTCGTAGGTGCGGAACCACTGGGCAGAAGGTATAAAAGCGTGCCTTCGCGAAATTTAGCCATCTTTCTCAATATTTCATCCAGGTTTGAAGCTTTTGAAGGGATTGTGAAGAGGGGATTCAATAGTTCTTCATTAAGGTAAGTTTCTTGGACTCTAAACTCGTTTATATGTAATTAAAGGTCGGATTTATGGTAGAAAATTTGGGAAATATTAGTGCAAATTGGGTAATTAGGGCCTGCGATTAAGAGGCTTTAAAATGGAGATTTGAGGGGTCATTTGGACTCCGAATTCAGTGTTCTTGGTATGTATAGACTCGTCGGGGGTCTAAGATTCTTGTGGTGTAAATTTTATCGAGTTCCGAGACGTGCGCCCGGGGGTCGGGTTTGACCAATTTCGGGATTTTTGAGTATTCTTGATAAATTTCGATTGGGGTTAGTTCCTTAGCATATTATAATGATATTCATCTGATTGTTGGTAGATTTGGAGCACTCAGAGGCCGAATTTAGAGGCAAGGGTACTGCGGAGTAGTATATTAGCCGGTTTTAAGGTAAGCAACGCTTCCAAACTTGGAATTGAGGGTTCGAAACCCCAAACTATCTGATATTTGATATTATTTAAGGTGACGCACTTGCCAAGTGACGGGAATGCGGGCGTACACCGAATATTTTTAACCTGACTCATCCCACGACAGTGTCTAATGGTTACCTCAGCTTGATTTTGGTACTCTGAAGGTTGCATTTACCTTGAATGTAATAGAAATCATGTTAATTATAAATGTTAAGGCTTCACGCCGATATGTTCATACCGGAACGGTCGATTATTGATGTCTCTGCTTATGATTATTGTTTTCATGTACTCAGTCCTGTTATAGTATATTTTCATGCCTCGGCCTCGAAATTTGATGGTTTATTCTATATTATCATTGGTTTGGGCTGATTTCATATGTTAGAGCATGGTGAGTGAGACCGGAAGGTACTGACTGAGTGAGGCCTAGAGCCGGATTTTGAGACAGTTATGAGATCGGGCTGCACACCGCAGTGATTCTTGGATCATGCCTTCGTTGGCTTGATATAGCGCTTGGGATTATAGGAGCCCTTCTGGAGTCTTTACACCCCAGTGAGCGCACATATATTGAGGGATGGATCTTCCCTTGACATGGATCTTGTCCAGGTGATATGTTCCGGAGATGGATTTTCTCTATGGGGCTTATGTTCCAGAGATGGATCTTCTCTGTGGGGCTGGATCGGCCTTTTTCCTCAGTACTAGGTAACTGTGTCACTTGTGTTTATGTAATATCCGGGATGGATTTTCCCTGGCCCGGAAAGCCAAATTCTAGTACTGAGTGGACCACCTTATGAGAGTTGGATTACTGAGTACACGTCATTCCTGATTCTATATGATTCATGCGGGTATGCAGGGCTACAGACATAAATTGATGCATCATGTTTATTTCCTGATATATTACTGTCATGTCCAAGTTATATACTGTTGTTCAAAATTATCAGAGGTTTAGTCCGTCACTACCTCTCGGCCCATAGTTTGGTTTCGTTACTACTGAGTTGGTGTACTCACGTTACCCCCTACACCTTATGTCCAGATCCAGGTACATCGAAATTCAGCGCTGGTCAGTGAGTAGTAGCAGTTTCATCAGAGTTGACGAGGTAGCAGCTGGCGACCGTGATCTCGTCATCTCTTTCTCTTCTACCTGTCGTATTTACTTTCAGACTATGTTGGTCATTTCTTTTCGGGTTGTATTATGTATTAGCAGCTCATGACTGTGTGACACCGGATCCGGGAGTTGTAGATTTTGGGTTTTTGGTTTCTTTTAAATACAGATCTTTATTATATTTAACTTCAGGCAGTTGAGAAATGGTAATTTCTTTAATAAACGGTTCAGAATTTGTTACAATAGGTGGCTGGCCTGGTTTCACGACAGGCGCCATCATGACTCCGAAATTGGGTCGTGACAGAGGATTAGGGTTACATAGGGTGAGAGGGGTGAGAGGATATTAGGGCGGCGGACAAATGGAAATGGGATTAGGGTTGGGGTTTGGTACAATTAAGCGGGGGGATTAGATATGGACTGTTGATTTTAGAGATCGACGGTCACGATTTAAAGGGTCCTGGGTCTGGTTTATTTAAGTGGGTCGTGACCGGGTTAGGCAGGTGGATTTATTTGATTTGGGCTGGGGTATTTGGCTAAGGCAATTTGAGTGTTGGGCTACGTAATTTAGGTCCGAAAATAGGGAATTTAGGGGCTATTAGTTAAATACTCAATTTAATTAATAAAATAATTTATAAAAATGATAAATAAAATAGTGAAAATATTATTTTTGCAAAAAAATAGTTAACAACAGTTATTTATCACTATAAAAGCATTGCATAAATAAAGTAATCATAAGTATACAAGGGTTATTATTATAAAATATGCAATTTAAGCCTAAAAATGCAAATGTAATTATAATAACTGCACCAAAAATATTTTAAAACTTAATATGGATATAAATGATGAAATTAGATTATAAAATTATCATACAAATTATTTGTGATGCAATTAATGATTATTTACTTAATAAAATATGGGAATAAGTTGATTTAAAAATCCTTGATGATGCTCATGCACTATTTTGAAAGTATATATGTATATTTGAAATATATGAGGAAAACATTGGGTATCAACACTCGATATAATCGAAAAAAGGGTCTTATAACTCGGAATGATGGACGACGAACCACTGTCTAACAACTGGAACATATCACTTCTCAAACGATACTACTTTTAAGGTATGACTTTCTCCTTTCTTTCAATTATATATATATATATATATATATATATATATATATATATTCGATGCTAACTCATTGCAGGTGTTCGACCAAAGACATCGAGACCTCAGGTTTTAAAGTACATGTTGCACTCTCTTTCCCTTAGATTGGTTTTTATCCCAAATGGATTTTTCTGGCGAGGTTTTTATCGAGGCAACAATTATGTGCTACATGAGGACAATTCAACAGTATCCAAGGATTCTTTGCAATTAACCTCGAATACTGGGGGGGGGGGGGNGGGAATCACCCTCGGATGTTTTATGTTCGAGAAAAGTACCTCGTGTAAAAGGGCCTCGATAAGGAAAACTTTGTAATGGGCCAAACGGTCGAATGAACCGTGTCCATATAGATTAGTCGCGTCCCGATGGAAAAACATGTACGTATATATAAATTATTCAAATAAACATTCTTTCTTTATTAAACATCTCATGTCCCGGAAACAATTCTGTACAATGCAAATCTCATACTTATGATTTTGTGAGAAATGGCTCAAGAGCCAAGTACAATATACCTCGAACACTTGGGGACTGCCATCAATGATAGGCATATTCGAGTTATCTAAAATCAAAGTCACAATACCTCAAAGAGGAACCCCTCGACCCATAGGCTAAGGCCACCATTCTCGGGGACTAACATTTCCAACAAGTTCGAAACATTATCGGAAAATAAGCCCAAAAGGCATACCCGAAGGCTACGCCCAAAATAACGCGGCTCGGAGACGTCCGAATTCCGCAATAAGCAATAGGCCTTCAAATTCTTTGACAAACTGGTTTAAAAAGGCTACCATTGGCAAATAATCAAAAAAGGGCTTCGATACAATTATCCCTCAAAAAACCAAAAAGGCTTCGATAATATCATCCCTCGAAAAACCTTAAGAGGTATCAAACTATCTTAAAGCAAACATGCTAAGGCAAAAAAGGCAAAGGGGTTTCAATCGACATCGGACACTCAAAAACCCCAATGGGTAAAAAACACATGTTGAGGCATGATTTTTTTTTACTAAGTCTTTAAGCCAAAAGGGGGAAATAATAGCCATCCTTTAGAGGTCGTATCAATCAAATCTAAAGAGCCTAAGGGCCAATACATTTAGAGTTCGAGACCCTATTCTCACTCAATTCAAACCTAAAGGTTCCACTACTCCGAGCTCGAATAAAGTCGACTTGAATATAGCTCGAAGATTCATCATAAAACCTTAAGGGATATGTTAATGTAAGTTCGAAACTTACCTATTGCTTGATAAAAAACCTAAGAGTTTGTTTTATTCTAAGGTCAAAATTTACTCGAACTTAGTTATAAAAAAATGCAGTTATCACTTCGATCAAGCTATCTGAGATAAAATCTCAAACATATTATTGAGCTTAGGGACTTACCCTCGCTTAACTAAAAAACCTAAGGGTTTAGTCTACTCTGAATTCGAGCTAATACTCACTCTATTAGTAAAGTTAAAACAGCAAAATATTTTCACAAGGAAAAGGCATAGAACATATTTGAACATAAGATTATGAAGGCATTCAGAAAGAAGTTTTCTTTTATATATCGAAGGATATGTACAAGAGACCGATCGAGGTCAGACAAAAAGAAAAGAAAAAAAAAGCTAGGTCCTAACTACGGTCGGGGCCGACCTTTCCTTTCGGGAGCATCTTCTCCTTCAAGCCCCTCATCGCATCCGGCTTGGCTGCTTTTTTCATCATCATCTTCATCATCATATTCATCATCGGAGGAGGCAAGTTGCCTGGCTTCAGCTTCGAGCACTTTGGCTTGGGCTATCTCCTCGGAAAGGTCAAAACTTCGAGCATGAATTTCCTCGAGGGTTTCCCTACAAAATTGACATTTTGCCAAGTCGATATTCCATTGCTCCTGATCGGAAGCCTCCATTAGCTGTGTTTGAGCAACCTCAGCATCGACCCGATACATGGCAATGGACTTGTTTTCCATTACCTTTGTCTTCTCAATCTCCGCTTTGGCCTCAGCAAGCCCGACTTCAAGATCCTCGATCCTCTTGGCATGTGCCGAGCTTTTCTCTTTAATGCCCCAAAGTTGAACCTCGACCGATGACAGTTTGGCCGAGGTAGTCTCATTTTCCGTAGCCAGGCGGTCCATACTCTCCTTCCACCGATCATAATCGACTTTGACCTGATCGAACTCTCCGCGAAGCAGATCGATCCTTTCCACTTTCTGTTGCAGCGGAGATAGTGACGTATTAGCCTTCACAGTTGGGTTGAGTCCATACTATATTAAAAGGATGGTTACCTGTTTATCCAGTTCGGCCTCCTCTTCACGAGCCTTGTCCATATCCGCTTGAAGGTCCTTTATGGCTTCGTCATTTTGGCTACAAAGTAGCTTTAGAGCGTTCCTCTCTTCCGAGACCTTCTGGAGTTCGGTCTCACACTGGCTAAGGTCGGCTCGAAACTTAGCGGAGTCCTATACAAGAAAGAAAATACGAGTCAGATTTGGAGAAAAAAGAGTAAATAAAAGAATTGCAGTAACTGATACTCACCCGAGAAGGGATACTTTGGGCCTTTTCCAAAAGAATCGAAGCATCACTGATTTCATAAGCATCATCGACCCCAATAAAGCAATCCCTAAAGGGATCACCTACACTAGAGCCTCCGCCAATATCGAGGGTCTTCAACTCCCTAGCCTCCCTTAGTGCCTCTTTAGAAAAGGTTGGGAGTGAAGGCAATTGACCTAATGTCATGGCCCCGAGCAAGTCTCTCGGGGCACTCTGGTCGATCTTTGGTGTCTCGAAACAGGCCCCGTCCGGTGTAGTTGCAGTTGGTCGAGAAATGATCTCGACCTCTAGAGATTTGGGATACACACCCGAATTATTTTTTGAAGCCTCCTCGGCATGAGGCTTAGTTGCAGCAGCCGCCGTAGGCTTGGAAGATTTGGCGACTTCGACGGCTTTCCTTGGTCGGACCGTCAGCGCCGAGGCATCTTCCTCTTCTTCGTCTCTTAACTTTTGGAATGAGTCCACCGTGAGAGCGATTGTTTTCCTCCTCACCCTTCGAGGCTTGGGCTTGGGGTCCTCGGAATGCGAGGCTCCCTTCCTATTCTTGTCTTTTTCCAGCTTCGGAGCTGGGGAATTGGTTTCTCCCCTGCCACTTGAGGGCCTCAAATTGGCATCCTTGATCAGGCCTGCGTGAATGAAAATTAGTGACGAACAAAATACAAAATTATCTCATAAATGTGAGAAAGGAGATCCTTACAATGGTTCTCGGCCTCCGATCTGTCCTTTGCCAAATCACCACATGCGCGTTCGGCGTGAGTGAAAGTTGAAGCTAGTTTCCGAACACAATCTTTGAGGTTTGGAACCGCTTGAGGCATTCAAGTTATAGCTGCGTGTCGAAAAGAAAAATTTGGCGAAATCGAAGAAAGAACGAAGAACAAAATAAAAAAAAATCACTTACGATCGAGGTTCCACTCCTCAGGGAATGACATCTTTTCCTCCGGGATAATGTCACGGGTCCTCACCCGTACAAAACGGCTCATCTAGCCCCAATCCTTATCCTCCTCAATGCTCGAGAATAGTGACTTCATTGCCCGGCGTTGAAGCCTGATCAATCCTCGATAGATTCGAGACCGGTACAACCTCATGAGGTGATTTAGAGTGAACTCTAGACCCTTGTCCTTGCTAGAAAAGAAGCGCAACATGATCACTATGCGCCAAAGAGGGGGGTGGATTTGGATAAGGGTGACCTGATATCTCTCGCACAAGTCAAGGATCAATGGGTTGAGGGGACCCAATGTGAAGGGGTAAGTGTAAACACTTAGGAACCCCTCCACATAAGTAGCGATGCTCTCTTCGAGAGCAGGAATTTGCACCACTACCGCGGGACCCCAGTTACAGTCCCTCTTCATGGAATTGATGTGGCTCTTCGTTATCGAGAACATGTACATCGACACATGCTCGCATCGGCCCGGGACTAATGAGGGGTTTTCGATCTTGAAGTCAGATTTTAAAGTACACAGGCCGGGAACGTACTCGTGAGGAAATGACTCCGTCGGCGCCTTGTTGTCGGACGACCGGGAAGAGGAGGGGGAGGCTTTCTCCTTCTGAGGTACAGTCTTTGAGGTTTTCTCCATTGATGCCAGTGAAGAAGGGCGAAGGAAGATGTGAAACGGGTGGTTCCAGTGATAACAACGGTGACTTAACAAGCGGCGATAGAGAGGAGAAGAGAAGGGTTAGAAGACTTAGAGACTTGATCAAAGCAAGAGTAAAGTTTGATTCAATGGAGGAGATGGTATTTATAGGCTCATGACGATGGTTTGGTGGCACTAGTGGCCGACCACTATCTAAAAAGCATTAATGATTTGGAGAAATGGACCGATGGGACGTTTCGGTCACATCCGTCATTTACGTCATGAGGATGACATCATGATCGAGGTGTCAGAGAATCGAGGATCAAATCATTTCTTATCGTTCTAATCTAAGAAAGGGGACTATCTGTATACGCTTGAAATCGGGTATGTCTGATTTCATAGGCACCAGGAACCACCTCGAGAGTAGCTCGAAATGGACATGTCTCGAGCTCGATGGCAGAGTATGGAACGTGAAGATCGAAGTGCTCGCTGAAGATCGAGACCAAGCATGACTGACTTCGAGTAAGGCATAATAACGGAATGGCGAGATATTAGCAACCGACCGAAGATCTCGGCGGAAATCCCGGAACAAATCGAATCAAGCGGTTATTGACACCAATCATGGGATTTACGTTCGTTATTAGAAATGTGTCTTATTTAGGATTCCACTACTATATAAAGAGGTACCCCATTCATTTGTAATAGACGATCATTCACCGATAAAAAATATTATGATGCACTATTTATCTTACTGTTCATTACTTTTATTCACGGTTCTTATTATCCAACCTCGAGGCCATTTCGAATTGAGGTCGATACACTGCTATAATTCTGGTTTGATTTATTTTGTTGCCCAATTTATTCACATAGTTCATTATTTATCAATTAGTATTAGATTAGATCACCAATCCTTAAAACCACAATATAAATTTAATTGTTACTCAAATTTTATGGTAAACAAGGTCATTACGAGGTTGCACAACTCATAGGATGTATACATTATAGATACTGAGATATTATCTGAAGTTTTACCTGGGGATATAAAAAATTCTATGATAATAGTTATTTTTCAATTACATGGCTGAAAAGTGGACAATAAACGCTATTTCTATGATATACTCATTGTTTCAGGAGAAATTAAAAAATAGCCAGATTTATACGTAGTAATTAAAAAATAGCCACAGTTTCAAAATTAATCAAAATTTAGCCACTTTTCATGTAAAGATAAATTTTAATGAAACACTGTTCAAAATACGAAAAATATTCCAGCATAATATATTGGAATTCCAGTATAATATATTGGAACTTCAGTATATTATACTGAAAGTTCTTACAGGGGTGCTCCAATCTCCAGTATATTATGCAGGAACTTTCCGCGTGTTGGAGTTCCAGCATAAATATGTCGGAAGTTCATACACATGTGCACCGATCTCCAGTATATTATGCTGGACCGGAGCGTGTTGCAGCATAATATCGGCTATTTTTCAATGACTTTGCAAATTCTGACTATTTTATAATTACCAGTCTGATAACTGGCTAGCCCGTGCTATTTTTACCTTTGTTTGTACATTTGTAGTCTCGTAGGCCCATACTTTGGAATAAGTGTATGTTTACAAAGGGAGGCCCTATATATTTCTCGTCCCATCAAATTGGATTCTAATGCAGTAATGGAGCAGGCGACATACGAATGTACTGCAAAATAATGACCTGGACTTGATCAGAATACTACAGAGATCCTGCTTACCGGGCCAGAAAAATATCAAACCTCCAGTTTACCTTGTTATGGCCCATCATACATCTTATCTAAAGTTGGGTCTGTTGCATAACAAACTGTCCTTATTCTTATTTCAGTGGCACAAAATCAAGAAAGTTGTTTACTTAAATAGCTTATGTAAGCAGCAATCGTGAAGCCTGATTGTATACAGTATACACAATCTATCAATATATTACCCTTTCTATACTTTACTTCCCTGTTTCTTGAATTGAACCATCAAACTCTAGCTTACGATTTCCGTGATATGACAGCATCCACTGAACAATAACATGCAATATAACCTATTGCACAAGGTACTATTATTCAGGTTGCTTTAGTTCTCCAAACCTTATTTTAAAGCTTCCCCCTTCTGACTTTGGCGGCATATAAAATCAGAAATAAACTGAGCACTGAATAATTTTCCGTCCAACATTATAACATACAAGGTTACATGTGTTTAACCAAAAAGAAGTTGGGACCTTTTTGTTAAGCTAATTAAACAAGAAGACAGAGGGTAATTCTAGTTAAGGATAATTAATTCCAGATCTGAGATGAATAACATGAATAGAAAAATATAGTTGAGTATAAATGCTGACAGTGATTATGGCCAGATTTAATAATATGAAAAAAGGCTATGCATTAAGTAATATTAAATGGCAATAAAATGTAAATAAAGGAAAAGATTCACCCAATGAGTGAGACAGATCCTCTTTCATTTGATAAAGAAGAATGATAGACAAATACAAGAATCTTAGGACCATTTTCGGATATGATGGAGGGTATGGGATAACAGATAATCTCCTCTCTATAGAGATATGTCTGTATATTTTCCAGAGATAGAGTTCTCTCCCCCCCCCCCCCCCCCCC
>ML286100.1:79148-99920 GCA_005239495.1 Nicotiana undulata
TTTGGGGGGGGGGGGGCGATGGAAGCGTACGCAGAGAGGGTCGAACTGACGGTCGTGACACTCAGGGCAGGTGAGACGAAGGTGTCAGTCTCCAAGTTATATTTGAAATGCTGCAAGCCCAACAAAATGCCATCGCTCAGTTGCAAAATTAGCACAAGGCACGAAACAGGGTCGAACAAGAGGTCACTCACCGTACCGAGCCAGTGCATGAAAGATCGGGGATAACACTTCAACAACTGACCCTACTATAATGAGAATGCTCGAGGACTTACTAAGAGAATAGAATCGGGAGAAAAGAAAATCGAGGCCAACGACAAGAAGGTGGAAACTTATAACTCTCGAGTTGATCAGATACCGGGGGTACCACTGATATTGGAAGGAATGGACTCCAAGAAGTTTTTGCTACAACCATTCCCTCCGAGTGCGGCTCCAAAGCCCATCCCTAAGAAGTTCTGAATGCCCGATATACCTAAATACAACGGGACCTCGGACCCCAATGAGCATGTTAATTCTTATATGTGTGCCATAAAAGGAAATGATTTACAGGATGACGAAATCGAGTATGTATTGCTAAAGAAATTCAGGGAGACCCTGTAAAAGGTAGCTATGATTTGGTATCATAACTTGCCGCCGAATTCTATCGATTCGTTTGCCATGTTAGCAGATTCATTTGTAAAAGCACACGCTGGTGCTATAAAGGTTGCAACGAGAAAATCATACCTCTTCAAAGTGAAGCAGGGGGATAACGAAATGCTAAGAGAATTCTTATCTCGGTTCCAAATGGAACGTATGGAGTTACCACCAGTTACCGACGATTGGGTTGTTCAAGCTTTCACCCAAGGATTAAACGAACGGAGTTCGATCGCGTCATGCCAGTTGAAGTAGAATTTAATAGAGTACCCAGCTGTGACTTGGGCAGTTGTTCACAACCGATATCAGTCGAAGATTAGGGTCGAGGACAAACAATTTAGAGTCCCCTTAGGTTCAGTACATCCAAACCGGTCGACAAGCAAAAATCAAAGATATGTTGATAGAGAATCGAGGCCGAATAAGGATCGGTATCAATCATATGTTTCAGATAGAAGGAGAAATTCCGCCTAGAATGATCGAAGGGTGACCGAGGGCAGAATTCTCGGGGACTAATGAGTAAAATTGGTTTCGACAAATATGCAGATCCCACAGAAGCGCCCCGGTGATCGGAGTATAATTTCAGCATCGATGCACCGGGGAGTGTATCGGCCATCGGAAGGATCAAAGACATTGGTGGCTCAAACTTATTCAAACCGACCCTTCTCAAAGAAATCCAAACCTAATGTGCAATTATCATGGCATGCATGGCCATAGGACCGAAGACTGCAAACAGTTAAGAGAGGAAGTAGCTCGATTATTTATTAGGTCCATCTTCGAGAATTCCTCAGTGATCGAGCCAATAATCACTTCAGGGAGAGAGACGCCAACAGAAAGAACGAACAAGAAGAGCCTCAGCATGTTATTCACATGATCGCCGGTAGGGTCGACGTCCCACAGGGACCTATATTCAAACGCACCAAAGTATCGATAACGAGAGAAAAACGGATTCGAGACTATGTGCCCGAAGGCGCCCTCTCGTTCAATGACGAAGAAGCAGAAGGCATCTCTCAGCTGCACAACAACGCCCTGGTAATTTTTATCTTGCTAAATAAAACTCAAGTTAAACGTGTTCTCGTGGATCCAGGCAGTTCGGCGAACATAATCAGATTGAGGGTCGTAGAGCAGCTCGGCCTTCTAGACCAGATTGTACATGCGTCTCGAGTCCTAAACGGCTTCAACATGGCTAGTGAAACAACGTAGGGGAGATAATCCTACTAGTGAACGTGGTCGGGACCATCCAAGACAGAAAATTTCACGTCATCGAAGGTGACATGAGATATAATGCACTGCTCGGAAGGCCCTGGATCCACAACATGAGGGCAGTACCATCGACCCTTCACCAAATGATGAAGTTCCTAACAGGGGATGGTGTGAAAACAGTCTATGGGGAACAACACGCTGCAAAGGAAATATTTGCAGTCGACGAGGTGACGCCGATATCAGCGCCTTTGACCTTAGAAAAGTCGAGCATCAAAGATAAACAAGCAGCCAAATAGAAATCATCGTCCCCAGCCTCGGCCGAATCGAATAAATAGGTAATCGAAGAGGAATAAGAGGATTTTCTCACTCCTTGACCTTTTGTCGTTCCCGAAGAATCGGATGCAACCAAGTCAACAGTCGAGGAGCTGGAACAGGTGATATGATCGAGTATCTACCCGAACGAAAGGTATACCTGGGAATGGGGTTGACCCCCGAACTCAGGAAAAAACTTATTCATTTTCTTATTGATAACATGGATTGCTTTGCATGGTCCTATTTAGACATGACAGGAATCTCACCCGAGATAACGACTTACCGACCGATCCTGAATTCCAAGTTCAGACCGGTAAAGCAAAAAAGAAGGCCTCAATTCGAGGTAAAGCACGCCTTCATAAAGGAGAAGGTAATCAAACTTCTTAAAATAGGGTCCATTCGGGAAGTAAAATATCCCGAATGGTTAGCCAACGTAGTCGTGGTTCCCAAAAAAGGGAACAAACTTAGAATGTGTGTAGATTATAAAGACTTGAATAAAGCATGTCCAAAAGACTATTTTCCCTTGCCCAACATCGATCGAACGATCAATGCCACGCCCGACCACGAGATACTTACCTTTCTCGACGCCTATTCTGGGTACAATCAAATCCAGATTGACCCAATAGACCAGGAAAAGACTTCTTTTATCACTAAGTATGGAACTTATTGTTACAATGTAATGCCCTTCGGGCTAAAAAAATACAGGAGCTACATATCAACGCCTAGTTAACAAGATGTTCAAAGAACAGATAGGTAAATCAATGGAAGTTTACATTGACGATATATTAGTTAAGTCCCTGCGCGTAGAGAACCATTTCACTCATTTGAAGGAGATATTCCAAATCTTGAGGAAGTGCAACATGAAGCTTAACCCCGAAAAGTGTGTTTTCAGGGCGGCTCGGGCAAATTCCTCGGCTTCATGGAATCAAATCGGGGAATCGAGATCAACCCGATAAGATTAAAGCCATCGAGGACATCATTATCGTGGACAACATGAAAGTCGTACAGAGGCTAACTGGACGGATAGCTGCCCTAGGCCGGTTCATTTCGAGGTCGTCAGATCGGAGCCACATGTTATTCTCTTTAATCAAAAAGAGAAATGATTTTACACAGACCCTGGAATGTCATCAAGAACTGGAGGAATTAAAACGGTACCTATCGAGCCCACCTTTACTCCACACTCCAAAGGCATATGAGAAGTTATACCTATACTTGGCGGTGTCCGAGATAGCGGTAAGTGGTGTATTAGTTCGAGAAGAACAAGGTACGCAGGTCTAGTTTATTACGTGAGTCAAACCTTAGGAGATGTCGTAGCAAGGTATCCACACCTGGAAAAATTGGGGCTAGCACTAATAGGCGCATCTAGAAAATTAAAACCATATTTTCATTGTCATCCCATATGTGTAATCACCACTTATCCCCTTCGAAATGTTTTGCACAAGCCCAAATTATCAGTCCGATTGGACAATGGGTCGTCGATCTTGGCGGGTACGATATCGAATATCAAGTCTTAAATATCAGCAGACTTCGTGGCAGACTTTTCACCAACCCTCGTACCCGAAGTAGAAAAGGAACTTCTGCTGAAATCGGGTACATCATCGGGGGTATGGACCCTCTTCACGGACGATGCCTCAAATTTGAAAGGGTCCGAGATCGGTATTATTTTGAAAACGCCTACGGTTAATGTTATTAGACAATCAATTAAGACTTCCAAACTGACTAACAACGAGGCAGAGTATGAGGCTATGATTGCAGGTCACAAACTAGCTAAAATGTTGGGAGCGGAAATCGTTAAAGCTGAATGTGACTCCCTACTGGTAGTTAACCAGGTATATGGAACCTTCGAAGTTCGGGAGGACATGATGTAGAGGTACTTAGACAAATTGCAGGTCACCTTGCACCACTTCAAAGAGTGGACTCTACAGCATGTATGTCGAGAACAAAATACTAAGGCCGATGCACTTGCCAATTTATAGTCATCGGTCGACGAAGATGAGATTAGCTTGGGACTGTCGTCCAACTCTCGAGATCTGTAATCGAGGAAGTTCATGCTAAAATAAATTCTACAAGCTTAACCTAGGACTGGAGAAACAAATACATTGAATACGTGAAGAACGGGAAGTTACCATCGGACCCCAAAGAATCGAGGGCTCTACGGACTAAAGCCTCTCGATTCACATTACACGAAGATGAAATATTATACAGAAAAAACGTTCGATGGACCACTAGCGATATGCTTGAGACCGGGAGATACTGACTATGTTCTGCGAGAAATCCACGAAAGCACTTGTGGAAACTATTCTGGCTCCGAGTCACTAGTTCGAAAGGTCATCACAGCAGGATACTATTGGGATAACATGGAAAAAGACTCTAAGGAGTTCGTTCGAAGATGCGACAATTGTCAAAGGTTTGCGCCAATGATTCACCAGCCCGGTGAATAACTTCATTCGGTCCTATCCCTATGGCCATTCATGAAATGGGGAATGGACATCGTCGGTCCTCTGCTATCGACCCAAGGTAAAGCTAAGTTCATATTATTTATGACTGACTATTTCTCAAAGTGGGTTGAAGCACAAGCCTTCGAAAAAGTTAGAGAAAAAGAAGTGATCGACTTCATATGGGATCCCATCGCATGTCGGTTTGGGATACCAGCAAAAATAGTATGTGATAATGGCAATCAGTTCATCGACAACAAAGTAACAAAATTCCTCGAATATCACCAAAAAAAAGAGAATATCGTCCACACCGTATCACCCTAGTGGGAACGGACAAGCCGAATCAACTAACAAGATTATCATCCAAAATTTGAAGAAAAGGCTAAACGAAGCCAAGGGGAAGTGGAGAGAAAAATTGCCCGAGGTTCTATGGGCGTATCAGACAACATCGAAGTCCAGTACCGGCGCAACTCCGTTTTCTTTATTATATGGCTCCGAGGCCTTGATATCGGTCGACGTCGGGGAGACCAGCGCCAGGTTTCGACACGCAACGGAGGAATCGAACCACGAGGCCATGAATACCAGTCTCGAGTTATTAGACGAAAGAAGAGAAGCGGCGCTCGTTCGAATGGCCTCACAAAAGCAACGAATCGAGAGATATTACAACAGAAGAACCAATCTTCGACACTTCAAAGTCGAGGACTTAGTCTTAAGAAAAGTCACCATCAATACTCGAGACCCTAATGAAGGGAAACTCGGTCCTAACTGGGAAGGACCCTATCAAATCCTCGACATAGTCGGGAAAGGATCTTACAATCTCGGAACAATGAACGACAAGGCATTGTCGAACAACTAGAACATATCACTCCTCAAGCGATACGATTGTTAAGGTATGGCTTTCTCCTTTTTCATTTACTTAAATATTCGAAACTGACCTATTGCAGGAATTCGATCTAAGAAATCGAGACCTCAGGTTTTAAAGTACGTGTTGCACTCTTTTTCCCTTAGACTGATTTTTATCCCGAATTGGTTTTTCCGGCGAGGTTTTTAACGAGGCAAAAACTATGTGCGTCCTGAGGATAATTCAACATTATCCAAGGATTCTTTGCAACCAACCTCGAATACTGGGGGCATGACCCTCATATGTTATGTATCAATGGGTCTCGATAGGAAGAGTTTTGTAATGGGCCAAACGGTCGAATGAACCGTATCCATATAGATTAGCCGAGACCCGACAACAAAACATGTGCGCATGTATAAATAATACAAAGAAGCACTCTATTTTCTCGAATATCTCATGTTTGAAGTAGAATTTCTATTACACGAGTCATGTACTTACGATTCTGATCTAATGTACAAAAACACTTGTGAAAAATGGCTCAAGGACCATGTACCAGCATACCTCGAACAGTCGGGGACTACCTACTCGAGCTATCTAAGTTCGAAATCGTAAGACCTAAAATAGGAACCCCTCGATATATAGGCCAAGGCCATCATACTCGGGGAATAACATTTTGAACAAGTTCGAAATGTTTTAGGGAAACAAGTCCAAGAGACATACCCGAAGGCTACAGCCATATTAAAGACTACGATCATATAAAAGGCTACGACCGTAATAATGCGGCTCGAAGACGTCCGAATTCCGCCATAAACTAAAGGCCTTCAAATACTTGAAAAACCGGTTAAATAAGGCTATCCTCGGCAAAGCAAATAAAAGGGTTTAGATAAAATCGGTCCTCAAATAATTTAAAGGCTTCGATAATATCAGCCTTCGAAAAAACTTCAAGAGGTATCAAATTATCTTAGCCAAACGAGTTAAGAGGAAACAGGGTTCCGATCATGGGACCTCGAAGGGTACAAAAAACACATGCTAAGGCATAATGAAATTTTCACTAAGTCTTTTAGCCGAAAAGGGAAAAATGATAGCCTTTTTAGAGGCCGAATTGGCCCAACTTAAAGAGCCTAAAGGCCGATCTAAAGAGCATATGGCCAATATAAACAGCCTAAGGGACGATCTAATAAGCCTAGGGGCCAATACAGTTAGAGTTCGAGACCTCTCTCTCACTCGATTCGAACCCAAGGGTTCAGTTATTCCGAGCTCAAACAAATGTTAACTACAGCTCGAAGATTCACCTAAAGTGAATAGCGGTGAGCTCGAAATACTTAACAACCATTTGATGAAAACCTAAGGGTTCACTTTATCCTAATACTCAAGATTCATTTGGACTTGGTTATTAAAGATAACTCGTCGGTCAGTTCGATTGAGTCATCCCCGAGATAAGGCCTCGAACGAGTTTCAAACTCGGAGACTTTCCCTCGTAAGAACGAAAAGCTTAAGCATTTATTCCGATCACGAGTTGTATCACAACAATAAAAAATTTCAAACAACTTCGATAAAGACAAAGAAGCATATCGGAAATCAAAAGCATACGAAGGCAGCAAAGAAAAGTTTTCTTATATATATATATATATATATATCAAATAGTCCGTAGAAAATTCCAAGTCAAGACCTTACGCGGAAAAAATAAAAAAGGAAAGAAATTCCTAAAGCTTAATCTACTCTAGGAACCACATCTTCGAAATCCTTGTCTTCAGGAGCCCCATCCTCAGGTGCCGCATCTTCAGGAGCCGCTTGTTCGATGGCCTCATCCTCACCTTCTCCGCTCTCGAACCCACCGGCTGAATCCTCTTCATCAGAAAGAAAGGTTGTGGCCTCGGCCTCCATAACTTTGGCATCTTCGATGTCGGCCGAGAGATCGAAGCCGCGAGCGTGCACTTCCTCGAGAGCCTCTCTCCGAGATTTTCGCCTAGCATGGTCGATTGCACATAACAATCTAATTTTAGCTGCAACAGAGATCTCCTGTACCCGAAGATTGGAAACTTCGGCGTCAACTCGGTAAGAGGCCACGAGCGCCTCTGCCTCAGACTTAGCCTTAGAAAGCTCGGCGGTCAGCTTAGCCTCGATCTCTTCAATTTTTTGGTCTCGGGCCAATCTTTCCTCCCTCACAACTTGAAGATGCTTTTCAATTAAGCACCGTGGCTTATATACAAAGAAGGGAGTCAGGTTATAAGGAATATGAAGTAAACACGAGTGTCAATACAAAGATATAAAACTTACTTGCTTCAAGAACCGTTGAGCCTCATCGAACACGAATGAAGCATCCGGCCCGACCATCGTCAGACTCCGGCGAAACAATCGCGGAATATGTCATTCCATTCATCGGCATGTCCCACATCGGGAGTACACATAGATAGGGAATCTTGGAATTGCCCCTCAAAAAATGAAGGGTCGAGCGGCGAGTCACCGATGTTGATTATCCCAAGTGAATCACTTGGGACATTATCTTCCTTCTGAAGGGCCTCGGGGCTAGACCCTTCAAGCACCTCCATCGACTGGTAATCACGACGGAGGGCATCCTCACCACCCGATTGCTCGGCGACTTTGCTCGGGCCTTCCTCCAAAATTCCCTTATCCCAAAGAGGAGCCGCTTCGAGCTCTACCGGCTCAACAGACCTAGTATTTCGAGTTACCAGCTAGCAGTCATCATCTTCACCTCCTTCATCGATGCAAGGAATAGAGAGCTCGGATTTTGACTTCCAAGCTTTACTTTTTCTCTGCTTGGGGATATTGGAAGGGGAAGCCCTCTTCCTCTTCCTCTCCTTATCTGTCTTCGACGCCTCCTCGTCCCCGGACAGAGGTGGCCTCATGGCCACACTTTCACCAAGGCCTACACGTAAAGTAACCAAGTCAGCAAGAATCGTACTAAAAAGGAAACTTCGATGTATGAACAAAGAGAATCACCATGGTTTTTGGCCTCCCAACGGCCTTTGGCCAAATCACGCCAGCGACGTTCGGCGTAGGTAGAGGTGGAAGCCAGCTGTCGAACCTAGCCTTCGAGATTCGGAATTGCACCGGGAAACCAAGGAGAAGCTACATTATAAGAAGAGAACATGAGTCAATAAAGGGATAAAGGAAATAAAACAGTAAGGTACTCGAATCGAAATCACACTTACGCTTCATGTTCCATTCCTCGGGGAATGGCATTTCCTCGACCGGAATCAGGTCAGAGGTTTTGACTCGGACGAATCGACCCATCCATCCTCGGTCTTTGTCTTCATTGATACCTGAGAGCACCGTCTTCGTGGCCCGACGTTGCAGCTTTATCAACCCACCTCGATAAAGACAAGGGTTGTATAGCCTTATTAAATGGTCGAGTGTAAAAGGCATCCCCTCGATCTTGCTCTAAAAGAACCTAATCAGGTTCACGATACGCCAAATTGAGGGGTAGATTTGGCCGAGGGTTACTCGATACTGGTGGCAGAAGTCGAGTATGACCGGGTCCACGGGGCCCAGACCCAGAGTGAAAGGGTAGGTATATACACTAAGGTACCCTTTCACGTAAGTGGTGATATCCTCCTCTTGGGAAGGAACCACCACTTTCATATTTTCCCAAACACAGTCCTCCTTCACCCTCTTGAGGTCACCTTTCGATATTGAGCAGATGTATCAGGACATGGTTTCACATCAACCTGGGACTGAGAAGGGCCTCTCAACTTTGAATTCGGGAGTTAAGTCAATTGGCCCCGGGACACATTCCTCGATACGAGGTTCCACCGGCGTCTTATCGTGGGCCGACCGAGAAGAAGAAGATGAAGCTTTCTCTTTTTGGGCACAGTCTTGGAAGTCTTCGCCATTTGTATGTTTGTATAAGGTGGAAGAAAGGTGTGAAGTTAATAGTACCGATTGTAAACGATGATGGTGTAATGAGCGGCGATGAAAGAAAGATAAGAAGGATTGCAACTCAAGAGTTTATGATCAAAGCAAAGTAAAGTTTGAATCAACTAAAGAGGTAGTATTTATAGGTCTAAAACGACAGTTCGGTATCATTAGTGGCCGGCCGACGACTGACATGCATTAATGGTTTTTTGGGAACCGAACCGACATGACGTTTCGTTCGCATCAATCGCTTACATCATGGAGACGACGTCATGATCGAGGTACCAAAGAATCGAGGCTCAAGCCGTTTCGTATCATTTCATTCTAAGAAACGCGAGGACTATCTGTATACGGTTAAAATCGACCACACCAGATTTTACGGGTTCGAGGTTATAACTTGAGAGTGAGCCAGTCTCGAAGAAAGTTCGGGCTCGAAGAACACAAAGACTGAGGGATCGAGATCAGGCTAAATCGATACCGAAGTAACGGAATCACGAGATATCCGCAATCGACCACCAATCTCGACGAGAATCTCGGAATTGGCAAAACCATTAACGATTATTGATATCAAACATGTATTTTACTTCCGAAATTAGAATTATACCTTATTTAGGATTCCTCTACTATATAAAGAGGAACCGTGTTCATTTGTAAAGCTCACGAATCACATACGCATATGCTGAGAAATACAAACGCTCTGCTCTTTTACTCGCTCTTAATTCTCTATTGTTCTTATTGCCATTTGTTCATATTATCATTATTATTCTTGTGGTTCTTAACGTTCGATCTCGACACTATTCCAAGCTGAGGTCGATAACTTGCAAACAACACTGGTTTGATCCACTTCAATCATTTAATTCATTTATTTATCTAGCTATTTATCAATTGACATTGAATTAGATCATATCCTTATAATCACATTACAAGTTTAATTGTTACTCGTATTTCGAGGTAAACAGAATGTTATTTTAAAGACCTATAATCTCAGAACAAAATAGGAGTAATATGCAGATTTGTAGTTTTGCAAATTCGAATTTCAAACTTGTAGTTTTGCGTTCCTTTTTTTAAAACCAGTAATTGCTTTAAATACATCTATAGAGACTAAATTGTATTAAATCAACATTCTAATAGTTAATCATCATATACTACTATAACTTGATGCAAATAAATAGTGGAGTATTTTCTTTCTTAATGTATACTATGCACGGAATGACCATTTGAGCAGAAACGGAAGGAAAGCACGTGAGCGTAAACTGTGACAATAAGATATGGTCGGCAAGGTCGCTATACCTTCTCATTCCCATTAAAATAAATACCAACAGAATCTTGTTCCTCTGCGTCTTTTTATCTGTTTAGTTTAGTGGTCAAATGGTCGCTTAACTATCTCAAATTATCTTCTAAAGTCATTTTTCTTTCGTTTGTAACAACAAAATCACTGAATTATGCCTATTGCACTCAGAAGGTCACTCAACTAAATTTTCCAAATTTTGGATTTCTAAATACCTATTTTACCCTCTAAATTATAAACATTTATCTTCTTTTAATTTTTTTTAAACTTTTTAATATTATGATTTTTTACCTTGTTAATTTATATTATTACTTACTTATAGAATAAATAAATATTATTTATAAGTTAAAAAAAATAAAAGTATTTAAGCATATATAATGTTGGAATCACAAAATAATGAGCATAGTAAAAAAGTTAATTTGTCAGTAATAATAATTTTAGTATTAACAACAAAAATTTATAAATTTATTTACACAATTTAGAATGAAAGAAAATAAAGGTTGTAAAATATATATTCGATGCACGTAATATAAAAATAATTATTTAAATAAAGGTATTTTTATAATATACATTATATATTCTTGAAAATTATGCTCAATTATATTATTATGTTTCCACCAACTTTCCGACTCACAAAGTTATGTCACCGAAAATCAGGGGACTATCTATATAGGGCAAAATATGCTATGTTTAGTCGTGCATGGAATATATATAATATAATTGAGCATAATTTTTAAGAATATATAATGTATATTATATAATACCTTTATTTGAATAATTATTTTTATATTACGTGCATAGAAATATATTTTACAACTTTTATTTTCTTTCTTCTGAATTGTGTAAATAAATTTTGAACTTTTGTTGTTAATAGGAAAATTATTATTACGAAAAAATTATTCTAATTAATTTTTTTACTATGCTCATTATTTTGTTATTCCAGCATTATAGATGCTTAAATACTTTTTATTTTTTTAACTTATAAATAAATTTATTTATTCTATAGGTAAGTCCATAATATAAATTATAAGGAAAAAAATCATAATATTAAAAAGTTTTAAAAATATAAAAAGAAGATAAATATTTATAATTTAGAGGGTAAAATAGGTATTTGGCAATCCAAAATTTGGAAATCTAGTTGAGTGACTTTCTGAGTGAAATAGACATAGTTCAGTGACTTTGTTGTTACAAACGAAAGAAAAGTGACTTTAGGACATAATTGGAGATAGTTGAGTGACCATTTAAGTAAATGACTCCATTAACACGACATAAGTACGACCCTCGTGCTTATAATCCCAGGTAACTAATTTTGGAATTTGGAGTTTTCTAAGCTTTACATTTACCTCAAAACCAATTCATAGCCTGTTTAGCCAAGTTGGAAAAATCAATTTATTTTGAGATGTATTTTCTTAGAAAGTACTTTTTTCATAAGTACAGTTTGTGTTTAGTTCATTAATTTAAAAAGCACTTTTAAGCAGTAATTAGTGTTTGGTCAAGTTTTTAAAAAGTGTTTTTAAGTATATTTTTCTCCAAACTGCTTTTCAAAAAAGTGTTTATGGAAAAAAATTATTTTTTTTCTACTTCTTCAAAACTGCTCCCGCTTCTACTTCTACTAAAAAACACTTTTTTTTTTCTTTCTAAAAGCTTGATCAAAGACTTCAACTTTAAAAAAACAAGCGCTTTGTTTGAAAAAAAAACTTTTCAGCTCGAAGAAATTTGATCAAACAAGCTAGCAGTACTCTTTTTCCTTACCACAATAACAACAACAACAAATCCAATGAGTTTTCCCTTACCGTTACTAGTAGTAACAAATAAGGGCTTCCAAACTAAAGGCCCTTCCCCTTACTAGTAGTAGTAATAAATGAGTTGTTAAAATAAAGGAATATTAGGATTTAGATGGTGTGGAGCATGGACCGATGGCAGAGGCACATAGTTGGACCAAGTGAAAAATGTTGATTTATGGACCAAATGAATATTCTAAGTTTTACTGACGTGTAGATCTTCTTTGACTATACGAATATATGAAGCACATGATAATGTAAGTTTTGGTATGAAATTATTATTTGTGGATGTTCATTTATTACTCTGTTATGGATAATTTTTCTGAAGAAGATTATCCATTTAGTACTCTGTTGAAGTTTATCTACAAGCAGCTGATGCAGGCAGGTTGCAAGCAACTCAATGAAATAATTTGCAACTTCTTCTTATTAAACAGGCAGGTTGCAAGCAGCTCATGCAAACAGCTTACAAGTAGATGAAGAAAAGTCTCGCAGCTGCTTCCTTTCTTCTATAAATAACAGAGTTTTTAGTTCATTATGTACATCAGTTTGAAGATTGAATAATACATCAATCTCTCTCTCTATACTTGTCTTCGATTTATTTTCTTTAAAGTCGTTATTTTATAATACGTTATCAGCACGAGACTCTGCCTTTAGCACTTACTTTGAAAGATGTATTACTATAGTTATCCTCGTCCAAAGGCATTGGTTATCACTCAAAAGTCTATGGATATAAATCAGATCCAATCGTCATAATTAAGAATTCTACTCAAAAGGAGCATAATTGGTTCACTTAGCAGTTCATGCCATAAATTTGTTCTTAAAGAAAAATATTATGAGAAGGGACCATGATTGATTATTTTCATCTCTATTGATGGCTAAGTATGGAAGTTTAAAAAAAAAATATAGTCACTGGCAGTGACATATTTCCTAAGTCTTGTTATGACTTAATTTTATGGTTCACTTAAACTCTAGCAGAGTTTGCAAGAAATATACAAACACCAGAAGTGGTTGTGTTTCGTATATCTCATTGTAACTAAGTTTTGTTAACCACTAGAAGTGGTATATGCCTATGACCGCCAGAAGTGATAATTTAGGATTTCTATGGTTACAATTAAAGATAAGTTAGAGAAAATTTCTCTATATTACTTGCATGCCTCGATTTGCTCCTGAAGTAGCATTATCTTAAAAGAGGTTCTAAGCCATCACACAATTTGGTGTGATTAATGCACGTTCAGATAATTATGTTCCATTCCTTGAAGGATGAGAATTTTTGATAAATATTAATTCATTCCCTGAAGTGAATGTGATAAAATATGAACGCGCTCTTGATGTAAATATATTACAATTCACCTCCAGAAGAGGTAATATGATTGAGAGAATATATTCTCAATATTTTGTATTTTTAATTTTCTCCTGAAGAAGTAATACAATTGAAATTTCCTCCCGAAGTAGGAAAATATTATGAAAGTGTGTCTTTCTGTGCTTAAACTAAATAATGAGCTTTTCAAAGTTATTTTTTAAGCACATTTTCATTTCCTGGAGTTAATGAAGAAATACCACAACTCATCTCCTGAAGAGCTAGAATAACAAAGGATATAAGTATTATTTTGTGGCATAAAAATTATTGTCGCACGTACCTGTCGTACGTAAAACATCTTGGATAATTTTATTAAGTATCATTCTAAGGCAAATGCATTCATGTAGAATGCTTTCTACTGCAACCACATTAATATATTATGGTTAGTTATTGAATTCTCTGAAGGAAATAGCAACTCGTGCATCTTTCCTTAAAAGATGCAATGACTATGTAGTCGCCTCATTGATACTAAATTTTCAGATGTTTAATGGTATTTCTCCTTGAAGAAGATATTTGTCACAGAATTAGTGGTAGAAATATTAAAATTATTTTTAGAATTAGCTTTATATTGTTTATTTGATTATGATTTTCGATCATGCCAGAAGTGTCTGAGCGATATTTGGTAGTACAAAATTTAACAAAAAAACTCCCGAAGAGCTAATTGTTTGTCTAGAAGACACATGACACCAGTAGTGTCCGAATAATATTAGATTGTGGATAAAAATGAAGGCTCTCGAAGAGCTTATATACAAATATGTCATTCAATATGATTATGGTCAAAGCATATGTTGTAGTAAACCTGAAGTTTACTAATACAAGTGACTATCATATTAAGGCTATAAATGATTGAAAGATTGAAAATCTTCTTGTTTCCTCAATCATAGGAAGTAAAATAATATGTATGTGAGAAGTTATCCGCCTTATTCTTCAATTTGTACTACATCATGTAACACAGTGAACCAGAAGTTACTAATGCAAAAGCAGTCACAGTAAACCAGAAGTTTTATTGAGGCAAAAGTAGCCACGGTAAATCAGAAGTTTACTAATGCAAAAATTTATGCCTTAGTAAACCAGAAGTTTACTAAGAGATAGCACATGCAATGATAAACTTGGAGTTTTCATTTGCCATTTTTAAATGAGCTATTTGAGAATTCAGATAAGTATAAACTGAAGAACTAGAAGATTCTTCACGAATTCTCTTGTGTTGCTTGTTCTCAAAATAAATTGATTATACCAGCTAAAATTGGTACTAAAATCCCTGAATTCTGAAATATATAAAAGGTGAATATGGGCTCATTTACCTATCATGTGAACCACTTATAGATGCATATATGAGATGGTTACATGTGTAATTATTGTCACCTGCAGTTTGACATTTGAAATTGCTTTTATCAATTAAGAGCATAAATTTCAGATTATGAAATCAAGATAGTTCATCCTGACGATGTTGGTTTATATCCAAGCTAGTTTAGCATTGAATACCTCCTATTAATGGCTAAACTATCACTTGTGAGAATAAATCCTCATGTGTTGGTCTAAGATTTTCTAATTTGCATATAGCAGCATTTGTATGCATCAGGCCAATAATATATGATAAGTTCTCCCCTCACAATTGGTTTAGGAAACCAAATATTTTTAGTATCTTTTGATGTGTGGTATATGATTAATTTCTCTACCACAATGCACAAAGATATGTTTCTCAAAGAATATTGGGGATATATGTTAGTTTTTCTAACATTCGGGGGATGGAATAAGCAGTTGAAAAATATGTATATGAATCGAATTATCATTAGTATGATCCTCGCTTAGAAGATAATTCAAGTCAAATTTCAGAAGCATTGCTGATCCAAAATTAAATATCATATTTCACTGCAAATGCTTTTATTAAAATTAAAATCCCCGAAGGATGGAGTTTACTATACGCATGAAGCGTGGTAGACCAATCGGTTCCAAAGGTAACAAGCCTTGAAAAGGATAGGAGCAAATGGTCAAAATGATCATAATAAGGAGGAGATGAGATCTAGAAGAGCCCACGACATAACATTTCATGAAACTCCAGAAGAAGTTCAGGTACCTGAAAATAAAGAAAGTTATGAGATCTCAACAGGTTATGTCGCTTGGAAACCGATACAAAATGATCGTCGACGGTATATTTGATATAATATAGTAAAAGATTGTGAGGATCGGACCTGCAGTCCAGACACCTGAAGATGTCATGCCATTTAAATGCAAGTCATAACCTATATGACTTATTTGATTAAATCTGTATGAATATCCCTGAAGGATTAAAATGCATGAAGCATATAGTTCAAAGTCTCGAGAAATGTACTCGATCAGATTAAAAAGGTCATTGTACCATTTAAAGTAATTTGGGCGCATATGGTATTATCGCCTCAGTGAATATTTGCTGACAGAAGGTTACGTAAGTGATGTTATTTGTCCAGATATTTTTATAATGAAGATGTCATCAGAATTTGTTCTCCTTGTTGTTTATGTTAATGACATAAATCTTGTTGGAACTCCAGAAGAGCTTCAAAAAGGCAATTGAATATCTTAAGAAAGAATTGAACATTTAGGAGACGGTATCTTTATCCATCATTCTGCTATACAAAAAGGGTCTTAAAACGCTTTTACATGGACAAAGTGCACCCATTGAGTACACCATTGGTTATTCGATCACTTGAAGTGAATAAAGATTTGTTCCGACCCCCAGAAAAGGATGAGGAACTCCTTGGTCCTGAAATACTCTATCTCAGTGTAATTGGTGCACTTATATATCTTGCTAATGCTAACAAAGGTGGTGCAGATCGTATTGGTTATGCAGATGCAAGTTATTTATCCGATCCCCATAAAGCTTGATCTCAAATCGGGTATGTGTATACATATGGAGGTACTTTCATATCATGGCGCTTCACAAAGCAATCTATTGCTGCTACTTCTTCAAATCATGCTTAGATAATAGTTATTCATGAAGCAAGTAAAAAATGTGTATGGTTGAGATCAGTGATTCATTTTATTCGAGAAAAATGTGGTTTGGAATGTGAGAAAAGGCCCACAATCACCAGAATTATTCTACACACATGATTTTCAGAAAAATGGTGACATTGATGTGCACAAATCCATTCAAGTGACAATCCGGCAGATTTGTTCACTAAATCTTTGCCAACCTCAACTTTTGAGAAGATGGTATACAAGATTGGAATACGAAGACTCAAATATTTGAAACAAGGTTTTCATCAGGGGGAGTGAAATACGCGTTGCACACTTTTTCCCTTACTAAGTTTTTTCCCATGAATTTTTTCTTGTAAAGTTTTTAATGAGGGAGCTGGAAATGTGTATTACTAAATATGTGTACCCTTTTTCCTTCACTAGAATTTTTCCCACTGGTTTTTTTCTAGTAAAGTTTTAACGAGGCACATTATCTTTAATGAACATCCAAGGAGGAGTGTTATGAAACTATTATTTGTGGATGTCCATTTATTACTCCGCTATGAATAATCTTCCTGAAGAAGATTATCCATTTAGTACTCTATTGAAGTTTATGTACAAGCAACTGATGCTGGCAGGTTGCAAGCAACTCAATGAAATGATTTGCAGCAGCTTCTTATTAAACAGGCAAGCTGCAAGCAGCTCATGCAGACAGCTTACAAGTAGCTGAAGAAAAGCCTCGCAGCTGCTTCCTTTCTTCTATAAATAGAGGAGTTTTCAGTTCATTATGTACATCAATTTGAAGATTGAATAATACATCAATCTCTCTATACTTGTCTTCGATTTATTTTCTTTAAAGTCGTTATTTTATAACACATGTGTTATATTAGGAGTAATTAATTAATGAATCATATCATTACTTGTGTAGCGTGAAATTCTTCTTTAAAACAAAAAGAAAGAAAGAGGATGAAGAGTAAAGGCAGGGCCCCATGAAGCTTTGAACGCAATTATTTAAGGACAAACATCATCATTAAAATGGGCTTCGCATAGAATGCAAGGCTTGGTTTCTGGAAAACAAAGAAAAGTAGAAGAACTAATCCAAATAGCCGTCTAACTATATCCACCTAATTAATCTCTTAAATTAAAAAGGATCGGCGGATGAATAATATATATAAAATTTAAGTATAATATATGTATAATCAGTGTGTAATCTATATATACCGGCTAGAAAAATTTAAATTGTGAATCTGACCGGTTATTTGTGTTATAATCCCAATAAAGAAGGAAATTTTATTTCATTTTTACGTCATCTTAATCAAATGTAGCTTTTCCATTTTGTATGTTCTTATCCTTCTGCTCTCTATATATACTCCTAATAAGTATGATCATCATCTGCATTTCAAAATTAAAGTGCTTTTCTTTTATTGATACAACTAAAGTTGAGATTTTTCAACTTTCAGGTTTCGTGGAGAATGTTCTTTCAATTGTCGGCATCTTTTATTCAAACAAAGTGGATATGATTAAGGTTGATAACCTGGTTGGTAGCAAGTCAGTTAAAGGAATTCCACTTCTACACATTAAAGCTAATCAAGTTATAATCACCGACGAGAATTGTGGTGGAGTGGTAAGTACTCCTTCATCCTTAACCAAAGGTCTCGAGTTCGAACCCCTGGGTATGGAGTCGCTTTTGTTAGGGAGCGCTTTACTCCCAATATGGGACTTACCAGCGCAAATCCGGATTAGTCGGCCGGATACCGTGTGAGAAATTAAAAAAATAATCAAGTTATAATCACCTTATTACTCTCCAATAAGGTGATTATAGATAAAATTCTATGAGAAATCGTAATTGATAACTTGATAAAAATAATAAGGCAACCTGCTATCAAATGCTAAACTAAATTGACAGCAAAAGAAATTGTTACACTCCCTGTATACAACTTAAATTCAAGCTAATAAAGCCATAATATGGCACAAGCACTTTTTTCAACCTTACATCCTCCTCTTGAAATTTCAATAGCAAAGCATTTAACCATTTTCTGTTGTTAAAAGCATAAATTGAAGAGAACCAATACAAACTCTTCTCTAGAATACTTATAGGCCAAACTTCTCCATTACTAGAAATATTTTTCTTTTAAAGGTCAAGTGTTTGACCAAGTTTTTGGAAGAAAAAATAAGTGCTTATAAGGAGAAGCAGAAGCAGTTTTGGAAAAGGAGAAAAAAAGTAAATTCTCTTCAAAAGCATTTTTGAGAAAAAGACACTTAGAAGCAGTTTTTAAAAGCTTGGTCAAACACTAATTGCTGCTCAGAAATATTTTTCAAGTTTATTAGCCAAACACTACCTGATTCCAACCAAAAGTACTTTTGTGAAAATCACTTCTCAAAATAAGCTACTTTTTGCAGCTCGGCAAACATGCTATTAATATAAAAGAAGACTTAATACTACAACAACAACCCAGTATAATCCCACAAGTGGAGTCTAGGGAGGGTAGTGTGTACGCAGACTTTACCCCCTACCCTAGGGTAGAGAGGTTGTTTTCAATAGACCCTCGACATCCTTCCCTCCAAGAACTCCCCACCTTGCTCTTGGGGTGACTCAAATTCACAACCTCTTGGTTGAAAGTGGAGGGTGCTTACCATCAGAGTAACCCACCTTGTGTAAAAGAAAGCTTAATACAAGTCATATAATTATGGACTATATTATGCTGAGCAAAATACAGAGTTTCTAACTTTGGGCTAAATTGACATTTGGACTTTAGCAGCAGCCCCAACTATTCCTTTTCCAAGTCAACAACTCATACTTGGGCCTACTATTATAGAAACATGAGCACTTGCAATTGAAGCGTTTTCACCAAAACCAACTCAAGACTAAAACATTATCATCATACTTAACCACTAATTAAAATCGAACAAAAGACTCTTGCATAGAAAAGTAAACAATATTATCAACCATTGAAACTCGCCTAATCCAGAATACTAATTTCTAAATAATGTGATAGTACTAATTAAAATTATCTTCAAGAAATAAGACCTTTTTCATAGGAGGATTTTGATCAAGGAATTGCCTTTTCCAGTATCATCGTCTTCATCATCATCATCGTCATCATCTCGCAGTCGCCACAAGTATAAAGACAATTGCCTATTAATATTATTAAGGTGTAACTTATAAGCAACACATGACATTCCCATATGCCATGAATCTCTACACCTCACACAGAAAATTCTCCAACATTTAGGACATGCTCTAATTAAAAAATTCTTTTTATCGTCAATTAAAACCCCTCGACAGTCCCAAAAAGGGCATTCGATTGCCAGTGGCGAAGCCAAAATCTCCGTTTCCCTAATCGCATCTGCTACCCGATCAAGAAAATCTTTCGGCATTAAAGACTTAATATCCAAAATTCCCGTGCAACTGGAAACAGGGCATTTCACTTCTTTTATATCTTCATCGATTTTTTCTCCTATATAATTCTTTATGCATTCTCCACAATAATAGTGCCTACAACTGCTGCCACGTATCAATGTATTAAGGGGTTTCGCATCGTTACAAATTTCACAGTAAGTGCAAGACGATTCCCCCTTTTCACGAGTGC
This sequence comes from Nicotiana undulata, assembly GCA_005239495.1. NCBI lineage: Eukaryota > Viridiplantae > Streptophyta > Magnoliopsida > Solanales > Solanaceae > Nicotiana > Nicotiana undulata. Next base: position 99,387 of record ML286100.1, read on the forward strand.
TGTTCACAGTACTAATTGATCCGTAAATAACAGAATAGCGCGTGTTTATAACTTGCTTACCCTGCGCTTTTGAGCATGATCTCAAGTTCAAGTTTTTTCCTGAGTGGAATTGTGCTGAGTAGAACAGAATTTGTTGTAACTCTACATCCTCTTCATCTTCGTCGTCCTCCATTTTGTCGCACATAACATTAAAATTCTCCAAAAGAACACCAGACAAATCAGCTGAATCAAATATTTGATTTTTTATTGATTCCGTTTCAGTTTTATCACTGGCGCCGCCCGCAGATTTCTTGTATCTACGTCTTCTCCTGCGGCTCCGGTAATTCTGCAACCTTTTTGATGCCGCCCAAATGGTGCCTTCAATCTTTCGCTTCGGGTGCGAAATTCGGGACATGGCGGACGCAGCGCTTCCGGCGGCGGAGGCGCAATTTGAGAAGAAGTATAAGAACAATAACCCTGCCGTATCCAATCGATCCTTATTTTTCTTTCCTAGTATGTGTATAACTTATATATATATATATATAGTTATATATA
>ML286103.1:0-24828 GCA_005239495.1 Nicotiana undulata
TTCCGCCGTGGCGTACGGCCCGCTCCCATATATTTCATAATTTCATTTCATTTCCGTCGTGGCCTAGGGCCCGCTCCCATATATTTCATAATTTCTTTCAATTCCGCCGTGGCGTACGGCCCGATCCCATATATTTCACAATTTCTTTCAATTCCGCCATGGCGTACGGCCCGCTCCCATATATTTCACAATTTCTTTCAATTCCGTCGTGGCGTACGACCCGCTCCCATATATTTCACAATTTCTTTCAATTCCGCCGTGGCGTACGTCTCGCTCCCATATATTTCATAATTTCTTTTCAATAAAGCCTTAGAAGAATAATACGATGCAAAACATAATTTCGTAGTACATGTGGCCTTACAATAAATCATATGAAGCATTACCAAGAAAACATATCGGGCATTACAAGAAAAGCATATTTAAGGCATTACAGGAAAAACATACAAGGCATGATGTGGGCCTAACTACCCGGACATAACAATAATAGCCGCTACGTACGGACTCTCGTCACTTGGCGCGTACGTAGCCCCCAAACAATTTACACATAGCATATACATCACCTATGGGGACAATTCCCTCTTACAAGGTTAGAAAGGAGACTCACCTCGTGTCGAATCTACCCCTCGGACCACAATTGCGTCCGAAACTCCGAACTCTATACCCGAGGACTCGCAACTAGCCAAAATATATACAATAACATCAATGCATGTACAATGTGATAACTCATCTTAGTTATTCAATAAAATCGCCATTCTTGAAGAATTCCCAATTTCCAACCCCAACTCTCATGGTCAAATTCCGAAAATTCTCGAAGGGATCACTCACCTATAGCCTAAGGATCATTAAGGTGTGATTTCTACTTGATTTCATGGCCTAAAATGGAAAATTACAAAATCCTCAAGAACCCTATAATTACTACCTAATTCTATGATTTTAGATAATTTAGTAGTGAATTTAACTAGGGATTAGTGTTTGAAACTAGTAAAACTATGGAATTTACTTACCTCAATAACAGTGGTGGATGGTCCCTTGAAAAGCTCTCTAAAATCTTGAAGAGGAAGATGAAAATAGAGGAACAAGGCTAAGTCCTGTATTTTATAAAGCTGCCCAGCGATTCCTTCATTGCAATCGCGACAAGGGGCCTGTGATGGCGAAGGCCAACTGGCCAGACCTCTGTGATCGCGGCAGAGGTCCTGCGATCGCGAAGAACAACTGGCAAGACCTCTGCGATCGCGGCAGGGGTCCTGTGATCGCGAAGAACAAACTCACCCGGCCCAGACGCGATTCTATGCGATCGCAAGAAACGGGCTACGATCGTGAATGTGTGCAACCCATACCTCTTCGATCGCAAAGGGGAAGCTGCGATCACATAGAACAATCAACAGCCCAGCAAAATTCTTCTCCGCGATCGCAACCCACCTTCTGCGATCGCAGAGAAGGAAACCAGATAGCATATATTTCTAGTTTTCCAACTTAGCTCTCGGGGGTCTAAAACACCCCCGAGCCCCTCGGGACCCCATCCAAAAGCACCGGCAAGTCTGTATTCATGATACGGACTCGCTCGAACTTCCAAAACATGAAAAATAACAACGGAACTCGAAATCAAACCCCAAAACCAAATTAATCAAACTTAAGAATTTTAAATTTCTAGAATTCACTTCAATGCGCCGAACCAGCCTAAACTACTCGGAATGACTTCAAATTTTGCAGACAAGTTATAAATGAAACAACGGAACTATTCCCGGTCTCGGTATTTCAATCGGACCTCGGGAACATAAAATTACCTTTCAAGCCAAATTTCAAATTCTTTAAAAACCTCAAAACTTCATTAACTCCAATTTTCCTCATTTTGATCCGAAACCAATCAAATCAAGTCTGTTTCTTACAAAATTTCACAGATAACTTATATAACACATATTGAACCTGTTCCGGGCTCCGAAATCATAATACGGGCCCGGCAGCACAGGTTTCACATCAAGGTTCATTTTCATAAGCCTTTAATATTTTCATAAAACAATTTTTCTTTAAAAATTCATTTCTCGGACTTGGGTCCTCGGAATTCGATTCCGGGCATACGCCTAAGTCCCATATTTTCCTACGGACCTTCCGGAACCGTCGGATCACGGATCCGGGTCCGTTTACCAAAAATACTGACCAAAGTCAACTTTATTCAATTAATTATCACAAATTTAACTCTTAATTAAGTTTTTCACATAAAGGCTTTCCGCTTACGTGCCCGGGTTGTGCACGCACATCAAGGTGAGATTAATGGAGGCTTTCGAGCATCGAAACACAGTCCAAATTAGATGCACATAAGATGACCCCTTTTTGGGTCATCACAAAAGAGTTGTCGGGTGAAGATATGATGGCCAATTTTGACCGAGATGAAACTGTGGGATAGAATTTGACCGCACCCACATATCCCTAATTTTACATGAATCAGGCCGTATGTAGTTTCGAAATCATCGACGAAATATACGGGCTATGTTTCACAAGGACGGACGCAAGGTGCGAGGTAGGGTAAAAGTAGGAAGTTCTTACGGGGTTTTGTCGAAGAACTGGAGCTATTTGCTCCTGCCTGGTTGGATGTTCCGGTCGGGTTACCTGCAGATAGAGAACAAGCGTATATTGTGCATAATATAAACAAGATGCAAGTTCCCATTGGACTATGAATGCTGTCTTCGGACAATTAGGATGATGTCCTTAGACCATTATATCCTGGGCCATGAATCGCTTGGTGCGGGATTCGCAGGCTATGAAATGATGTTCTCGATCCATGAGGATGGTGCCTTTGAAATGATGTTCTTGTCCCATTTTTCATCTTTAGAGGTAGTGACCTCGGTTTTGGGCATTTTTTAAGAGAGTCTAAAAGAATTTGATTGGGGTAAGTGATTCTAACTCGAATTTGATTATTGTAAATGAACTCATCATTGTTTTTACAATTTAATTAGTGTTTTGGGTTAGAAACATTAGGAAAATTTGTGAAAACCTCATAGATATTTTAGTAGGGTTGATTCATTATCGAATGGGTGTTCGGGTATTGTAAGTTTTGTCGGGTTCCGAGACGAGAGCCCGAGTTGACGTTTTTAGTTGACTTTTTGATTTTCTTTAAAGATTGTAACTTTATTGTTCGAATTAGTTTCCTATGGTTTGTATTTATAGTATAAAGTTATTTTGGCTTGATTTGAGCCGTTCGGAATTGGATAATCGCACAAAAGGCTTACTAACGGATTGAGTTAGCATGTTTTAAGGTAAGTGTCTTGCCTAACTTTGTGGGGGGGGGGAGGGGGGGGAGGAATTACCCCTTAGGATTGGTGTTGTTTTGTGTTAATTGTGATACATGAAGATTGTATATGCAAGGTGACATGTGTGTACAAGGGCTAAATGTTGTAATTGACCGATTAAAGTTATGTATATTTTATTCATGCCTTTAATTGAAGTATCATAACATGTTATCTTCATCATCATTAATTTATCCTTACGTGATTTACTTGACATTGTAAATAATTGTCTCATCTCTTACTTGTTATTTTCCTTTACAGGCTTAGTTGAAGTTACTGTTGTTGATACCCAATTTTTTCTCAAATTATTTTCAAACTTGCATATATGACTTCAAAATCAGTTTTTATAATTATTGGCATTTTTCTGTAATTTTCCCACATTTTTATTAATTTATTCTAATTTATCCAGTATTTTTATCTCCAATAATTAATTATAAATTGCATTACAAATGATTGAAAAATGTTTCCTGACTTAATATATTATTATTTTTGTCCTATTAAGACCTAATTATTTTACAAATTAGCCAAATTGGCCTTGTTTGGCTATAATTGCAATAACTTTGCGATTATAGCCAAATTATATATTTTGTGCTATTTCGACTCGCTAATCAGTCATTTTATATTTCTAATACTAATTAATCACTTTAATTTCATCTATTTAGCATTAATTTTATTTTTATTAATTATTTATCTATTTTTTATGGGTATTTAACACTTAGCCACTTTTAATTTTGATTTTAACCCAATTTACCCGGACCCCTTAACCCAATTAACACCCAGCCAGTCTTCAATCTCACCCGGCCCAATCCCCTTTTGATCTAAGACGTTGATTAATTCAAATCAACGTCCCAGATTAAAACCTACCATTAATAACACCTAAAGACTACCCCCCCCCATTAATTTTCCCCCTCATTCATAACTTAACCGTCTCTCTCTCTCTCTCTCTCTCTCTCTCTCTCTCTCTCTCTCTCTCTCTCTCCCCCCAGTTTTGAGCTCTGTCTCTCGTTCTCCGGCCACCTCCCTTGCCGGAAACTATGGGGTTCTCACCTCTCCTCGACCCTATGGCTTCGCCTTTCATGTCTGTGTCACCGATGGAGGATTTCAAGCGACCCTGAGAATATACACTCCCATTTCCGGTTTCATGCCATGTTTTTCGGCCTCCTGTGGTCATTCGAGTAAGGTTCTTGCATTTTCCGGCCAAACGCCGGTAATATCTAAACCTCTTCTCCTTTTTGGGTTTTCTCTGAAACCCTAGCTTTAATCGTCCGATCTTTTTAGATATGTGACAAATCTAGGTCCCTTTCAAGGTTTTCACATGTTTTCCCTTAAAACCCCTTGGGTTTTCAAACTATCCTTCATTTTTATGAACTAGGGTTTCTTAATCTTTGCTTTTTTTTAACGCTTTACCTTCTGATTTTAGTACTAATCTTGATTTCCAGTATGTTTTTAACGTTTTTCTTAAATCTCCTCTTTACCCTAAATATTCTGATGAAACCCCAATTTTTAGGGTTTATGTTCGTATTATTTGTTATTTTTGCTTATCCGTATGTTCTTCTGGATTTTCTCTGAGTTCTATGCTTCTCACTTTAACTTTGTTGTTAAGGTTTCCAACCTTCTACTGTTTATGTGGTTTTCTTGCTTAGGGTTCTCTGATTTTCGTGACTATTTCTGTTTAATAAGTCTGATTATTCATAGTTTATCTAATACCCTACTGATTTTGTGCATCTCTTAGTAAGGCTGTGATATTCTCCTTGAATCTATAATTTTGTGCATGTCCCTTATAGTCCCATATTGATTTTCAAATTGTTTCCTTGTGTGTGAGAAACTATACTTAGTTAGCACTGCTTCCCTGTGACTTTTAGTCTCATCCGTGATTCTTGTGACTGATTTTTAGAATTAAATTGTATCCTACCTTATTTATGTGCTTAAACATGTTGTCAAATATTCAGTATATATTTTCCTTACTTGAAATACTATGTATTTGGCCTTTATTACATGTTACATTATTTACTACTCCTATCATGGCAACGTTAGTCTTCTAAGTGATTCTTTCCTTATTTGATACAACTTATACCCGTGTGAATCATGACTCCCTAATTAAAGGGAGTCCGGACCTTTGATTGATTCTGATTGGTACTGTTTCTATAATTATGTTATTCTCTACTCGTTTTCAAAAGCTATAAATACTCTTCCTTTAACACGAACAAAGACACACACAGACACTCATTTTCTCTGAACTCTCTCTTACTTTCCTACACACACTCTCTTGCTTCTCTTATTGTCTGCTGGCTACTCAGTCGGCTGAAAGCCAAGACCGCGTAACTTATTGCTGTTTTATTGCTCTGCACACTACTATTCTATTGCTCTATTTCCCTTCACACTACTGTTCTATTCTCTCACTCTTTACTAGTATTTTTTCTATTTGATTTACAACATCCAAAAAAACATGTTTTTATTCGTAATTGCATTTTCTCTTATTTGTTTTATGCTTCTACTTGTGGTTCTGTTGTTTACCTTGTAACTAGCATATCTATTCTGTCTTTGTGACCTCCCTTTCCCCTTATTTCAGCATGTCTACTGCTCTTCTTACTTGTTTACTACAATTCTGCCTTATCCCATTAACCCCAGTACATTCATGACACCCCTAACTACTAAGTAATCATGAACCCCTTCCCTGAACTTAATGTATGAACCTGTTTAGCATCCCTCAATCTAATGTTGTTAAGCTCCTGGCATGAACACTTTGTGATAAAATGTGCTATGACTGTATAAGTCCTGTAATACCTTCTCTGATGTCTACCTGTGTGCAAATATGCTCTTACATGTGAACTACTTGTTCCCAACCCTTTCCCCTATTTGTGTTTGCTTCCCTGAACTATGTCTGCTATTCTGATTCTGAGATTGTCCTACTCACCTTTTTTCAAAACTGTTTTCAATAAGAGTTAAACTCTTCTATTATTTTCTTGCAAGAACAGATTCTAGATGAATCATTTTCAAACTGTTTTTCTCAACTCAACTGTTTCAAAACTATGTCAAGCACTCTCACATACTCTTAGAAGTCTAGGTTCTGCCCCCTTAATGTGTGACTGCTTAGGGACCCTTATAAGTTTCCTTTGAACTCTGCCACATTAATGTTGACTCTTCCACACTGCACTTACTCAATACTGGTTATGAATCTGGGTGTGAGCACTGCCCGGGATCCCTTGAGATCCTTAGGGAACTTTTACACACCTGGATCATGTGAAAGGTTGTGAATCAAATGGCAATGAGGCATTCTGGAGATTCCGGGCCTATCAGTAGGCTCTCTATAGTATAACTTCTTATTTTCTTATTTCAATTATGTAATTTGTGCCCAATGGTCTGTAATAATTACTTGTAAACAACTCTGGGGATGGATAGTGAAAAGAGGAGGGCAATATGCATGCTATAATTTGTTAAAGGATAGATACCATGCTTCTAGGTTTATATTTCCTACGTGTGCACTAGAATTCATGCTTAGGACTGATGTATGCTAGCATATCATGCATTAGATATCCTACTCCTTAGTCCATGTTTACTGTTTTAGCATCTCATCATGGTATTATCGTTTGTCACTTAGAAAATCATGCTCTAAGATTAAATGTTAATATAAACCTGTTATTCATGTAAACCAGTTCTAATATCGCTGTAATATTTTGGTACACGTAGAAATTCCGCTTAGGATAACAATGTGCTAATAAACAAGTAATTCTCATACCTGCTGCATATTCTGGAAGCATGTTCAAACACTGTGACTTTATGCATTTAGAAAATCCTGCCTAGGAATCTGCATACAACCCATTCTGCATTTCTATATGTGCATTCATGTTTTAGGATCTCATTCAACATCTAGTTAACTACTTATGCATGAAAAAGTCCTAACAAACAGTCTCCCCATGTTTTCATAACTGGTTGTAATTCTTCATTTTGTGAGCACCTAGGTACAGTATGTTTAGGCAAAACAACTCGTAACAGCTTCTTTAAAAAATCTGGAAACCACTGAGCGTTATCCCACGCCTAGGCAAGCCTTAGGTAATTTAGGTTGTTAAAACTGGAAATATGCCTTTTTCTATGTACATTGCCTGGCTAAAAATCAGTAAACAAAACTGATTAAGACTTCCTCCCTGAGTTACGAAACAAATTTGCCTCTTTGTTATTATCACTTAGATACCATGTTTTAGGATCTGAATAAAAATCTAAGACCTTAACTGTGTTTGAGTCATGCTGCTTATGTGCATTATCTGTGGAGGTACCTGAGCCTTTTTCTATTCATATGTTTATCCCCTTAATGGCAGTCCTATATGTTCTTGTTTGTCACTTAGTATTTTGCCTTTAAACCTGAGGGTCTGTCTAGAACCTCCCTCATAGAATAGAAGTCCTAAACTCCTCCAGGGATATTAGAAAGGGACGGGTAACAACATGCAATAGAGATCGTTGACCAACACTCGCTCTAATTAACTTTACGGGGTAGGAAAGGGTAGATTTGGATATAATGACCGGTGCGCTAATACCACGTGTAGCCCCTCTTTGAGGAGTAACATACCGTCTATTGCATTGATGTGATCCATATAACGAACAAACCTAGGATACCCCTATCCCATATGCATGTTTAGACTATAATCCTTCTCAAAATCTACTTAGCTGTTTTCAAACTTAGTAACATATGTGTGCTTATACTGCGAATATTTCAAAACCATCTACTATTTTAAACATTAATTTCTTACTTGCTAATTGTACAAATTCACAAAGTTGTTTGGCCCGGAACCACGGTTGTGGATTCTGAGGGGTGCCTAACACCTTCCCTTTAGGATAATTTCAAGCCCTTACCCTATATCTGGTTATCAAACTTGTTTGTAAATGAACCCCCCCCCCTCCCCAATAGGTGCCCTAATGCACCTTAACTCGTTAGGTGGCGACACTTCAAAACTTGCAAACCTTTTTCCCAAAAGGAACGAGTTGTCCATACCAATGTCAAAAACCCTTGACCGACCCCGAAAAGTGTTTGAAAAAAGGGGGCACGACAGCATGGCGACTCTGCTGGGGATTTTTCGGGCTTTTACCAGTTTCAAATTGCTTTGTGAATTTTTACCTCTTCTCATTCCCCTTATGTGCAATTACTTGTCTATTTCTTTAAGCATTTAATTTTCTCCAAAAGCAAACAGACTTTTTTTCCTTGTTTCCTTCCTTTGTAACCGCTTTTAAATTATAAATGTTTTTATTTACTGCTTTAATAACGTGAAAATACGTGACTACATGTTTACTGTTTATTGCATAATCATGATTCAACATCATACTCCACTCGTGCCAAAACAAATCCTATAGCAACGCTTGATGAGTGGTTGCACCCTTCCTAAATTATCACCTCCTAAATTCGGAAAGGCTTATTTGCGGTAAAACTAGTCGATCACCAGTGCAGTCGACGGTTCCGTGCCTTTCCCCTTTGAGTTGTCTTCTCAAGGGCACCAGTCTAAAACCCCAAAGAAACCTTACTCCGCTATATTGTTGCATGCATAATGGTCAAACCTAGCCAGGCTAACGTGTTGTCCGCACAATAGCCTTTAAGATAGCCTTGTCCAAAGTCCACCTTGTTTCCACAAATCCCAACGGACATCATCACGTTCTATGCATTTATTTGGAGAACTAAATGCTTACATGCTAATTATTTATGTTAAATAGACAAGTCGGGTGGGGTCAGGGTCTAATCCTGTTTGCCTTGCATAAATATGAGGCACAAAGTCCCCAGATTCGGCATGGTCACTAACATCCACCCAAAACTGTTAAATTGATGGGAGGACCTGCATTCTAGGGACAAAACACTCGTCAAGAAATATTTGGGTAATTTACTGTCCCTCCTGGACATCCAGCCTAACAATATGATAATAGAGGCTGCCACCCTATTCTATAATTGTGAAACGGCTGTCTTCCGCTTTGGGTACATCGAATTGATGCCATTATTAGAAGAAATAGGAGGACTGGCCGGTCTAGTTTGGAAAACTTTAGGTTTTCTTAAAAATGATGGGTTTAAAGAATAATGCAAAGTTAGGGTGTCTGAAGGAATCATACATCCCCTCCGATTACTTGTATGAAAGGTAAGGCAGCCGCAAGTCATACCATACCTTCCATGATGAATTCGCCATCACATCTTTGGGCCACATTCATGTAGGGTGTTCATCTTTATTGTTTGCTTCCTGGGGTTGATAGTATTCCCGACAAAGAAACAAAGAATCCACACTAGGTTGGCTATTTTAACCAAGAAATTAATGGAGGGAATTGGTGGGCAGACTTTCAGCATCGTTCCTATGATCATTTCAGACATGTATCGAGCTTTAGAACAATGCCAAAGAGGAGCGAAGAATTTTGAGGGCTGCAACTTATTACTACAACTTTGGCTCTTGGAACACCTTCAAAAGGGCCACTACCGACAAGAGTTTCCACGAAGGTCATGGAATGACCACATCGCTTTCCACCATTCAAAGCGAATGACTTATATCCTTGACAGTTTGCCCAGCCTGAGGATGCCAAAGAGTGGGTTGAGTTCTTCGATAATTTGACTGTAGGGAAATTCCAATGGATGTTCGACTGGTTTCCAACAGAAGAGTTCATTGTCCGGTCCAGAGATGCACTAGTCTTGATACTGATTGGTCTGAGAGGAACATATCCTTACGTACCTCTCCAGATTATGAGACAGGCAGGTAGAAAGCAAGTCATACCAAGGGTCGACATGATGAGTCATTTTCGAGCTGACTTTCAGAATGATGATAGTCCTCACAAGTTCCACGCTCAACACATGTGGAACTATAAGATCGTAATGAAGAAAGACACTATCGAACCAGACATATATCACGCAGGTTGCACCCCTTTCTATTCGGATTGGTTGGAAGAAAATTGGGATGGTATGGGAAAGCCGGGGTTCGTCCAAGGTCACAAGATCATAGATGAAAAGGTCGAGGCTCAGGTCAAATATAATCAGCTGCGCAAGAGGATCCCCAAATGTGAGGACGAGCACTGCAAGATACACGAGTCAAACAAAAAGTTGATTGAAGAGTGGAAAGACATGGCTATCAGTGCCAACAGAAAACTGGAATACTTAGAACGAGGCATAGTCGAGCTGAAGGTCAAATTCATCAAGAGGGTTGAAGACTCCCAAAAGGCTGAAGGGAACGAAGGTGGACATCTAGCCAGAGCATATTTGCTTCTAGGACTTCGAGAGCTAGGGAATCTTTTCGAGGAGATCAAGGATGCCGAGTCTGGGGAAGGTCCTTCTCGGACCAAGTAGATAGGAATTTCCTTTTTTGCTTTATCAATGTAATAAGGCCAATGGCCACTAGTGATTATTTCTTGCTTATTTAGTGTCGTATTGGATACGTCTATTTTTACATTAATGAAATGAAGCATCCTAGCATTTCAAGTTCTCCAAATTAATTTGTCGCTAGGCCTACCTCGGCACAACGAGGCTCCCAACTTAGGACACGCTTTACATTCTCGCACTATGTGTTTAAATACTGCAAATACTTTTCATAATCCTCATTGACTTGGCTACCTTTTATTCTTGTTCTGTTTTCTTCCTTTGTATTATTCCCCACCCCAAAAGGTTGGTTCTTGCACTCTGGCATCATAATCCTATCTCACAAGATCCAGGGGCCCTCCACCCTCTCCTCATCCTAGTCCTTCCAAAGGCAAGAACAAAGGCAAGAAGAAAATGGAAGATTCAAGCAACATCAGGAAGGAAAACACGATTGAACTGGTAGAGGCCACTGATGGCTAGGGTAGTCAGGTTCCAAACGAGACTATGTCACAACTTGAAAAGAAGTTGAAATTTCAAGAAGAGCTTGATCAGGTTCGAAATTTGGCGAACATTTCATCCACCCTCAGTGTCCTCGACATACACTACCCCAACACTAAGAATCCTACACCTCCTCAAAATATCCCGAAACATCAAAATAATCCCATAGCTCATCGTCACACTACCCCACCAAAGTAACTACTTAGTAATCCTCAACCCCTTCCCTGAACTTAATGTATGAACCTGTTTAGCATCCCTCGATCTAATGATGTTAAGCTCATGGCATGAACACTTTGTGATAAAATATGCTATGACTGTATAAGTCCTGTAATACCTTCTCTGATGTCTACCTGTGTGCAAATATGCTCTTACATGTGAACTACTTGTTCCCAATCCCCTTTCCCCTATTTGTGTTTGCTTCCCTGAAATATGTATGCTATTCTGATTCTGAGATTGTCCTACTCACCTTTTTTCAAAACTGTTTTCAATAAGAGTTAAACTCTTCTATTGTTTTCTTGCAAGAACTGATCTAGATGAATCATTTTCAAACTGTTTTTCTCAACTCAACTCTTTCAAAACTATGTCAAGCACTCTCACATACTCTTAGAAGTCTAGGTTCTGCCCCCTTAATGTGTGACTGCTTAGGGACCCTTATGAGCTCCCTTTGAAATCTCACACATTAATGCTGGCTCCTCCACACTGCACTTACTCAATACTGGTTATGAATCTAGGTGTGAGCACTGCCCGGGATCCCTTGAGATCCTTAAGGAACTTTTACACACCTGGATCATGTGAAAGGTTGTGAATCAAATGGCAATGGGGCATTCTGGAGATTCCGGGCCTATCAGAAGGCTCTCTATAGTATAACTTATTATTTTCTTATTTCAATTATTTAATTTGTGCCCAATGGTCTATAATAATTACTTGTAAACAACTTTGGGCTGGATAGTTAAAGAAGAGGGAAATATGCATGTTATAGTTTGTTAAAGGATAGATACCATGCTTCTAGGTTTACATTTCCTACGTGTGCACTAGAATTCATGCTTAGGACTGATGTATGCTAGCATATCATGCATTAGATATCCTGCTCCTTAGGTTCATGTTTACTGTTTTAGCATCTCATCATGGTATTATCGTTTGTCACTTAAAAAATCGTGCTCTAAGATTAAACGTTAATATAAACATGTTATTCATGTAAACCAGTTCTAATATCGCTGTAATATTCTAGTACACTTAGAAATTCCGCTTAGGATAACAATGCGCTAATAAACAAGTCATTCTCATACTTGCTGCATATTCTGAAAGCATGTTCAAATACTGTGACTTTATGCATTTAGAAAATCCTGCCTAGGAATTCTGCATACAACCCATTCTGCATTTCTATATGTGCAATCATGTTTTAGGATCTCATTCAACATCTAGTTAACTACTGATGCATGAAAAAGGCCTAAAACAGTCTCCCCGTGTTTTCATAACTGGTTGTAATTCTTCATTTTGTGAGCACCTAGGTACAACATGTTTAGGCAAAACAACTCGTAACAGCTTCTTTAAAAAATCTGGCAACCACTGAGCGTTATCCCACGCCTAGGCAAGACTTAGGTAATTTAGGTTGTTAAAACTTGAAATATGCCCTTTTCTATGTACACTGCCGAGCTAAAAATCAGTAAACAAAACTGATTAAGACTTCCTCCCTGAGTTACGAAACAAATCTGCCTCTTTGTTATTATCACTTAGATACCATGCTTTAGGATCTGAATAAAAATCTAAGACCTTAATTGTGTTTGAGTCATGCTGCTTATGTGCATTATCTGTGGAGGTACCTGAGCCTTTTTCTGTTTATATGTTTATCCCCTTAATTGCAGTCCTATATGTTCTTGTTTGTCACTTAGTATTTTGCCTTTAAACCTGTGGGTCAGTCTAGAACCTCCCTCATAGAATAGAAGTCCTAAGCTCCTCCAGGGCTATTAGGAAGGGACGGGTAACAACATGCAATAGAGGTCGTTGACCAACACTCGCTCTAATTAACTTTACGGGGTGGGAAAGGGAAGATATGGATATGATGACCGGTGCGATAACACCACGTGTAGCCCCTCTTTGAGGAGTAACATATAGGGTATTGCATTGATGTGATCCATATAACGAACAAACCTAGGATACCCCTATCCCATATGCATGTTTAGACTATAATCCTTCTCAAAATCTACTTAGCTATTTTCAAACGTAGTAACATATGTGTGCTTAAACTGCGAATATTTCAAAACCATCTACTATTTTAAATATTAATTGCTTACTTGCTAATTGCACAAATTCACAAAGTTGTTTGTCCCGGAACCACAGTTGTGGATTCTGAGGGGTGCCTAACACCCTCCCCTTAGGATAATTTCAAGCCCTTACCCTATATCTGGTTATAAAACTTGTTTGTAAATGACCCCCCTCCCCCCCCCCCCCCCCCCCCCCCCCCCCAATAGGTTCCCAAACGCACCTTAACTCGTTAGGTGGAGACACTTCAAAACTTGCAAACCCCTTTCCCAAAAGGAACGAGTTGTCCAAACTAATGTCAAAAACCCTTGACCGACCCCAGAAGGCGTTTGAAAAAAGGGAGCGCGACAGCATGGCGACTCTGCTGGGGATTTTTTGGGCTTTTACCATTTTCAAATTGCTTTGTGAATTTTTACCTCTTCCCATTCCCCTTATGTGCAATTACTTGTCTATTTCTTTAAGCATTTAATTCCCTCCAAAAACAAACAGACATTTTTTCCTTGTTTCCTTCCTTTGTAACCGCTTTTAAATTATAAATTGTTTTATTTACTGCTTTCATAACGTGCAAATACGTGACTACATGTTTACTGTTTATTGCATAATCATGATTCAACATCATACTCCACTCGTGCCAAAGCAAATCCTAAAGCAGCGCTTGATGAGTGGTTGTGCCCGTCCTATATTATCACCTCCTAAATTCTGAAAGGCTTATTTGCGGTAAAACTAGTCAATCACCGATGCAGTCGACGGTTCCGTGCCTTTCCCCTTTGAGTTGTCTTCTCAAGGGGACCAGTCTAAAACCCCAAAGAGACCTTACTCCGCCATACTGTTGCATGCATCATGGTCAAACCTAGCCAGGATAACGTGTTGTCCGCACAATAGCCTTTAAGATAGCGTTGTTCAAAGTCCACCGGGTTTCCACAAATCCCAATGGACATCATCACGTTCTATGCATTTATTTGGAGAACTAAATTCTTACATGATAATCATTGATGTTAAATAGACGAGTCGGGTGGGGGTCAGGGTCTAATCCTGTTTGCCTTGCAGAAATATGAGGCACGAAGTCCCCATATTCGGCATAGTCACTAACATCCACCCAAAACTGTTAAATTGGTGGGAGGAACTACATTCTAATGACAAAACACTCATCAAGAAATATTTGGGTAATTTACCGTCCCTCCTGGACATCCAGCCTAACAATATAATTATAGAGGCTGCCACCCTATTCTATGATTGTGAAAGGGCTGTCTTCCGCTTTGGGGACATCGAAATGATGCCATTATTAGAAGAAATAAGAGGACTGTCCAGTCTAGTTTGGGAAACTCTGGGTTTTCTAATGCCTGAGAACCGCACCTGATAAGTTTGCTTAAAAATGATGGGTTTAAAGAAGAATGCAAAGTTAGGGTGTCTGAAGGAATCATACATCCCCTTTGATTACTTGTATGAAATGTACGACCACAGCAAGTCATACCATACCTTCCATGATGAATTCGCCATCACATCTTTGGGCCACATTCATCGTAGTGTTCATCTTTATTGTTTGCTTCCTAGGGTTGATAGTATTCCCGACAAAGAAAGAAAGAATCCACACTAGGTTGGCTATGGTAACCAAGACATTAATGGAGGGAATTGGTGGGCAGACTTTCAGCATCGTTCCTATGATCATTTCAGACATGTATCGAGCTTAAGAACAATGACAAAGAGGGGTGAAGCATTTTGAGGGCTGCAACTTATTACTACAACTCTGGCTCCTGGAACACCTCCAAAAGGGCCATTACCGACAAGAGTTTCCACGAAGGTCGTGGAATGACCACATCGCTTTCCACCATCCAAAGCGAATGACTTATATCTCTGACATGTTTGCCCAACCTGAGGATGCCAAAGAGTGGGTTGAGTTCTTCGATAATTTGACTGAAGGGAAAGTCCAATGGATGTTCGACTAGTTTCCAACAAAAGAGTTCATTGTCCGGTCCAGAGATGCACCATTCTTTATACTGATTGGTCTGAGAGGAACATATCTTTATGTTACTCTCCGAGTTGTGAGACAGGCAGGTAGAAAGCAAGTCATACCAAGGGTCGACATGATGAGTCATTTCCGAGCTGACTTTCAGAATGATGATAGTCCTCACAAGTGCCACGCTCAACACATGTGGAACTATAAGATCGTAATGGAGAAAGACACCATCGAGCCAGACAGATATCACGCAGGTTGCACCTCTTTCTATTCGGATTGGTTGGAAGAAAATTGGGATGGTCTGGGCAAGCCGGGGTTCGTCCGAGGTCACAAGATCATAGATGAAAAGGTCGAGGCTCAAGTCAAGTATAATCAGTTGCGCAAGAGGATACCCACATGTGAGGATGAGCACTGCGAGATACATGAGTCCAACAAAAAGTTGATTGAAGAGTGGAAATACATGGCTGTCAGCGCCTAAAGAAAGCTGGGATACATAGAACGAGGCATAGTCGAGCTGAAGGTCAAATTCATCAAGAGGGTTGAAGACTGCCAAAAGGCTGAAGGGAACAAAGGTGGACATCTAGCAAGAGCATATTTGCTGCTAGGACTTCGAGCTGGGGAATCTATTCGAGGGGATCAAGGATGCCGAGTCTGGGGAAGGTCCTTCTGGGACCAAGTAGATAGGAATTTCCTTTTTTGCTTTATCAATGTAATAAGGCCAATGGCCATTAGTTATTATTTCTTGCTTATTTAGTGTCATTTTGGATTCATCTATTTTTACATTAATGAAATGAAGCATTCTAGCATTTCAAGTTCTCCAAATTAATTTTTCGCTAGGCCTACCTCGGGCACAACGAGGCTCCCAAATTAGGACACATTTTACATTCTCGCACTATGTGTTTAAATACTGCAAATACTTTTCATAATCCTCACTGACTTGGCTACCTTTTGTTTTTGTTTTGTTTTCTTCCTTTTTATTATTCCCCTCCCCAAAGGTTGATTCGTGCACTCTGGCATCATCATCCTATCTCACAAGATCCAGGGGCCCTCCACCCTTTCCCCCTCTTAGTCCTCTTAAAGGCAAGAACAAAGGCAAGAAGAAAATGGAAGATTCGAGCAACATTAGGAAGGAAAACATGGTTGAACGGGTATAGGCCACTGATGGCCAGGGTAGTCGGGTTCCAAACGAGACTATGTCACAACTTGAAAAGAAGTTGTTGAAATTTCAAGAAGAGCTTGATCAGGTTCGAAATTTGGCGAACCTGTCATCCACCCTCAGTGTCCTAGAAATAAACTACCCCAACACTAAGAATCCTACACCTCCTCAAAATATCCCAAAGAAGCAAAATCATCCCACAGCTCATCGTCACACTACCCCACCAAAGTAACTACTAAGTAATCCTAGGTCAGAGGAAGAAGAAGCACTTGCAGCATTGAGGAACTTATTCTTGGAGGATAGTGACATGGATTGTTGTGTCGTTTTAGAGTAGGAGGGGGAGGAAAGCCCTTCCATACAAGTCGTAAGCAGAGAAGCATATCTCAAGAATTGGACCGTCAGAACAGCCAGAGCCCGACGAGCCTCGGGATAGCAAGGCTGAAACAAGCATTGTTCATTGTTTTTACTAAATGATTTTCTTTTTGCATTTTTCAATTCCTGCAATAAGATCTTCAATGTTCAAAAATATTTATTCAATTTATGAAAAGCACTTTTAAGTTTTTATGAATCAATATTTATTATTGTTGTTTTTCCCTCACTACTTTATCTATACAACATTACTATTACTTGTCTTGATGAACCAATGATTGTGGCATGCAACGAGACAACGCAACAAACGGATATTGATTCAGAAGAAGATGATATACCTGACGAGATTGTCAAAGAAGTTGACAATTTTGAGAACGGACCTAAGTCCAACCTGGATGAGACCGAAGTTTTCAACTTGGGAGATTCAGAAAATGTCAAGGAAACTCGCATCAACATTCATTTGTCGCCGTCAGAGAAGGAAGAATACACCGTATATCTAAAAGAGTATGAGGACATATTCGCATGGTCGTACGATGACATGACTGGTTTGACTACATCCATTGTTTCTCACAAATTACCAACTGACCAAATGTGTCCGCCGGTGAAACAAAAACTCAGAAAGTTCAAGCCTGATATGAGTTTACAAATCAAGGAAGAAGTCACCAAGCAGATCAATGCCAAGGTTCTCAGGGTAGTCGAATATCCAACATGGTTAGCCAACATCGTGTCAGTACCAAAGAAAGATGGGAAGGTTAGAGTTTGTGTCAATTACCGGGATCTCAACCGGGCCAGTCCAAAAGACAACTTTCCTTTATCAAACATACACATCCTGATTGACAATTACGCCAAACATGAACTAGATTCATTTGTAGATTGCTTTGCTGGTTACCATTAGATATGGATGGATGAGGAAGATGCTGAGAAAACGGCTTTCATTACGTTGTGGGGAGTTTACTTCTATAAGATGATGTCGTTCAGCCTCAAAAATGTTAGGGCCACCTGTATGAGGGCTATAACCACTATCTTCCATGATATGATACACAAGGAAATCGAGGTATATGTGGATGACGTCATTATCAAATACAAGTAATTTACCGACCACATAGAAGATCTGAGGAAGTTCTTCAATAGGTTGCGGAAATATAATCTGAAGCTAAACCACACAAAGTGTGCATTCGGGGTTCTTGCTGGAAAGTTACTCGGATTCATTGTCATCCATCGAGGAATAGAACTGGATCTGTCAAAGGTCAAAGCCATCTAAGAACTACCACCTCCAAGGAACAAGAAATATGTGATGAGTTTCCTGGGACGCCTCAACTACATCAGCCGGTTCATAGCACAGTCTACAGTTATATGTGAGTCGATCTTTAAGATGCTGAAGAAGGACGTTGCAACAAAATGGACCGATGATTGCCAAAAGGCCTTCGATAGAATTAAGGAGTACCTGTCAACACCGCCAGTCCTAATACCGCCTAAGCCAGGTAGACCTCTGCTACTCTACCTTGCAGTGTTAGATGGACCTTTCGGATGCATTCTGAGGCAGCACGATAAAACAGGAAGAAAGGAGCAAGCTATTTATTATCTCAGCAAGAAGTTCACTCCGTACGAGGCTCGGTATTCTCTATTGGAACGCACCAACTGTGCTTTGACTTGGGTAGCTCAAAATATGAGGCATTACTTTTGTGCCTACACCACATATCTCATATCGAGAATGGATCCCTTGAAGTACATCTTCCGGAAGCCCATGCCCGCTGGCATGCTGGCCAAATGGCAAATCCTACTGAGTGAGTTCGACATTGTCTATGTGACTCACAAAGCGGTCAAGGGACAAGCATTGGCAGACCATCTTGATGAGAATCCTGTATACGGAGAGTACGAACCCCTGAAAACGTACTTTTCTGATAACGAGGTATCATTCATAGGAGAGGACATTGCAGAATCCTATGACGGTTGGAGAATGTTTTTTGACGGAGCAGCGAATTTCAAGGGAGTCAGCATTGGAGATGTCCTAATATCAGAAACTAGTCAACACTATCCAGTATCTGCTAAACATAGATTCCCCTGCACCAACAACATGGCGTAATATGAAGCCTGCCTCTTGGGGCTCAATATGGCCATCAACATGAACGTCCAGGAGTTGTTAGTGATTGGTGACTCAGACTTGCTTATACATCAGGTACAAGAAGAGTGGGAAACCAAGAATTCCAAGATACTGTTGTATCAACACCACGTGCAGGAATTAAGAAAGAGGTTTACGAAAATAGAATTTCGGCATGTCCCCAGAATCCAAAATGAATTCGTCGATGCATTGGCCACTCTATCATCTATGATTCAGCATCCAGACAAGAATTTCATTGATCCCATTCTAGTGAAGATCCATAACCAACCCACTTACTGTGCCCTTGTAGAAGAAGAAGCGGACGGAAAGCCTTGGTTTTATGATATCAAAGAATAATTGGCAAATGGAGAGTACCCAGAGCTTGCAAATCACACTAAAAATGCACGCTCCGTAGATTGTCCAACAATTTCTTTCACAACGGAGGAATCCTGTATAGGAGGACTCCCTATTTGGGATTATTAAGATGTGTCGACGCAAAGGAAGCATCCAAGCTACTAGAGGAGATTCATGTTGGGACCTGCGGCCCGCATATGAACGGTTTTGTTTTAGCAAAAAAGATACTCAGGGCCGGTTACTTTTGGATAACTATGGAAATGAACTGCATCCAGTATGTCCGAAAGTGCTACCGATGTCAGGTACACGCAGATATGATAAAGGTACCTCCAAATGAGCTCAATGCAACAAGCTCACCATGGCCGTTTGCTGCCTGGGGCATGGACGTTATGGGACCAATCGAGCCTACCTCTTAAAACGGACACATGTTTATCCTAGAAGGCATCGATTATTTCACTAAATGGGTCGAAGCAGCATCCTACAAAGTAGTGACTAAGAAAGTCGTGGCAGACTTTGTCTGCGACCGCATTGTTTGTCGATTCAGAATTCCAGAGTCCATCATCACCGACAATGGTTCCAATCTCAACAGTGATTTAATGAAAGCTATGTGTGAGACCTTCAAAATCGAACACAAGAATTCCACAACATACCGACCTTAGATGAATGGAGTTGTTGAAGCCGCCAATAAAAACATCAAGAAGATATTGAGGAAGATAGTAGAAAAACACAAGCAATGGAACGAGAAGTTATCATTTGCTTTGCTGGGATACCGCACCATAGTCCGCACATCGACCGCCCCTTATATGTTGGTTTATGGTACAGAGGTAGTCATTCCTACTAAAGTCTATATTCCATCCTTAAGGATCATACAAGAAGCTGAGCTCAGTGATGCAGAATGGGTAAAGAGCCGTTATGAGAAATTACCCCTCATAGACGGAAAAATGATGAATGTCGCATGTCATGGTCAACTTTATCATAATAGAATGATCAGAGCCTTCAACAAGAGAGTCAAGCCTAGACAGTTCACACCGGGGCAACTGGTGTTGAAGAAGATCTTTCCACATCAAGATGAAGCCAAAGGGAAGTTCTCTCCCAACTGGCAAGGTCCATACATGGTTCACCGAGTAATGACAGGAGGAGCTCTTATACTTGCAGAAACGGACGGAGAAGTCTGGCCAAAGCCAATCAATTCAGATGCAGTTAAGCGCTATTATGTGTAATCTTTATGCTTTCCTATATGATGTAAATTGAACTACGCCTGACTTGATTCCCGTTTAAGAGGGGATATGTAGGAAGCCATATGGGTTCGGTCACAATCCAATAAAAATTTCATTTTCCCCCGCGATTGGAAACTGGGGCAGAATTTTGAGGAGGACCCTCAAAATTCCGTAGCAGGATAGGTTGCAATGTCTTGAACCGTGTCACCGTTGTCTGCTCATCTAAAACTATTTTAAAGTATACGTTTATGCCATACTTTTATAAAACAATGCATACTTATTCTTGAAACAACTTTGTTTAGAATAATCTACCCCAATGATACAGCCAGTATCATCAGATCAAGCCTAACAAGTCAAGCAAAGCCAACGGGGATACGATCTAACCTTCCCCATTTACAGAACTCACTACTTTTCTTTGGATGCAGGCACAAAGGATCGCAAAAGCCCAAAGTACACTATCCGTTGGAAGGACATATGCTATTCAAAGACACAACTCCCAAAATCGTCGCACACGCCGACATTATTATCAACACAAATGATGCCTCATAATCACAATGCTCACAACAGTGGAAATACTGCAATTTATTACGAGCTAAGAATTTCTATTGTCATTCATTTAATTTTTGCACAAGGCTACCATTCTGCCTTCCGAGGTTAAGCTCTACCTCCGTCTGCATTTTGCATAAGGCTACCATTCTGCCTTCCGAGACTAAGCATTGTCTCCACCTGCAGTTTTGCATAAGGCTATTATTCTGCCTTCCCTTTGCATAAGGCTACCATTTTGCCATCCGAGGTTAAGCTCTACCTCCATCTGCATTTTGCATAAGGCTACTATTCTGCCTTCCCTTTGCATAAGGCTACCATTTTGCCATCCGAGGTTAAGCTCTACCTCCATCTGCATTTTGCATAAGGCTACTATTCTGCCTTCCCTTTGCATAAGGCTACTTTCTGCCTTCTGAGACTAAGCATTGTCTCCATCTGCATCTGCATAAGGCTACTTTCCTGCCTTCCGAGGTTAAGCTCTACCTCCCTTTGCATAAGGCTACTTTTCTGCCTTCCGAGGCTAAGCTCTGCCTCCAATTTATTTTTTCATCGAGACTAAGCGATGTCTCAAGCACTATTTATTCCGCTTTTGTTACGGGCTACGCTCTGCCCTTCAAATCGCAAGAATAAGCTCCGTCTTGTCGGCATCATATTATCGCATTTTTCATGGGGTGAAATATCGCCAACTTGTCCAAAGGCGTCATCGTTGGGAGGCACCATCTTCATGGCCCGAGAACACCATGCCATGGCCTGAGGATCTCTCTCAATTTTGCATATCATTATTCAAAGGCATCATGGTTCAGAGGCACCATCCTCATGGCCCGAGAACATAATTTCATGGCCTGTGAATCCTGCATCAAGCAATCCATGGCCCAGGACATCATGGTCTGAGGACGTCATCCTTAACCGTCCGAAGACAACATTCATAGTCCGACGGGAACTTACATCATGTTTAATTTTACGCGCAATATATGCTGGTATGTTTATTTGTAGGTAATCCGGTGAACAACGGCTACCCTAGCAGGAACGGTCACGTTCCAGTTTTCCTAATCATTCCCGTAAGCCGTCTATTCATCCCGCCCTGTATGTTGCGTCCGTTCTTGTAAAACTTTGTCAGTATACTTCGTCTATGGCTCCTGAACTACATACGGTCTGATTCCTGTAAAACCAGGGATACGTAGGCAACTCAAAAAACAGGGTACGACCTAAATCTCCAAAACTGTTTCGCTCGGTCAAAATTATCCACCATATCTTTACCCGACAACTCTTTCATCCTTCCCGGGTAAAGAGGGGCAACTGTTGATACCCAATTTTTCCTCAAATTATTTTCAAATTTGCATATATGGCTTCAAAATCAGTTTTTATAATGATTGGTATTTTTCTATAATTTTTCCATATTTGTATTAATTTATTCTAATTTATCCCGTATATTTATCTCCAATAATTAATTATAAATTGCATCACAAATGATTGCCAAAAATTTCCTGACTTAAATTTTTTTTCCTATTGAAACCTAATTATTTCACAAATTAGCCAAATTGGCCTTGTTTGGCTATAATTGCAATAACTTTGCAATTATTGCCTAATTATATATTTTGTGCTATTTTTACTCGATAATCAGTCATTTCATAGTTTTAATACATTAATCACTTTGATTTCATCTATTTAGCATTAATTTTATTTATATAATTATTAGCCATTTTTATTAATTATTTATCTATTTTTATGGGTATTTAACACTTAGCCACTTTTAATTTTGATTTTAACCCAATTTACCCGGACCCCTTAACCAAATTAACACCCAGCCCAGTCTTNTGGGGTTCTCACCTCTCCTCGACCCTATGGCTCTATTTCATGTTTGTGTCACCGATGGAGGATTTCAACCGACCCTGAGGCAATAAACTCCCATCTCCGATATCATGCCATGTTTTCCGGCCTCCTATGGCCGTTCAAGTAAGGTTCTTGCATTTTCCGGCCAAACGCCGGTAATATCTAAACCTCTTCTCCTTTTTGGGTTTTCTCTGAAACCCTATAATAGTCCGATATTTTTAGATATGTGACAGATCTATGTCCCTTTCAAGGTTTTCACATGTTTACTCTTAAAACACCTTGGTTTTTCAAACGATCCTTCATTTTTAACAACTAGGGTTTCTTAATCTTTGTTTTTTTAACGCTTTTCCTTCTGATTTTAGTACTAATCTTGATTTCCAGTATGCTTTTAAATTTTTTCTTAAATCTCCTCTTTTACCCTAAATATTCTGATGAATCCCCAATTTTTAGGGTTTATGTTCGTATTATTAGTTATGTTTTCTTATCTGTATGTTCTTCTGGATTTTCTCTGAGTTCTATGCTTCTCACGTTAACTTTGTTTTTAAGGTTTCCAACCTTCTACTATTTCATTGATTTCCTTGCTAAGGGTTCTCTTATTTTCGTGACTATTTGTGTTTAATAAGTCTGATTATTCATAGTTTATCTAATACCCTACTGATTCTGTGCATCTCTTGGTAAGGCTGTGATATTCTCCTTGAATCTATAATTTTGTGCATGTCCCTTATAGCCCCGTATTGATTTTCAAATTATTTCCTTGTGTGTGAGATACTATCCTTAGTTAGCACTGATTCCCTATGATTTTTAGTCTCATCCGTGATTCTTGTGACTGATTTTTAGATTTAAATTGTATCCTACCTTATTTATGTGCTTAAACATGCCGTCAAATATTCAATATATATTTTCCTTACTTGAAATATTATGTATTTG
This sequence comes from Nicotiana undulata, assembly GCA_005239495.1. NCBI lineage: Eukaryota > Viridiplantae > Streptophyta > Magnoliopsida > Solanales > Solanaceae > Nicotiana > Nicotiana undulata. The sequence goes on from ML286103.1 coordinate 23,790, forward strand.
GCCTTTATTACATGTTACATTCTTTACTACTCATATTATGATAGAGTCAGTCTTCTAAGTGATTCTTTCCTTATTCGATACAACTTATACTCGTTTGAATCATGACTCCCCAATTAAAGGGAGTCCGGACCTTTGATTGATTCTTATTGGTACTGTTTCTATAATTATGTTATTCTCTACTCGTTTTCAAAAGCCATAAATACTCTTCCTTTAACACAAACAAAGACACATAGACACTCATTTGATCTGAACTCTCTCTTACTTTCCTACACACTCTCCCTTGCTTCTCTTATTGACTACTGGCTACTCAGTCGGCTGAAAGCCAAGGCTGAGTAACCTATTGCTGCTCTATTGCTCTGCACACTACTATTCTATTGCTCTATTTCCCTGCACAATGTTGTTCTATTCTCTCACTCTTTACTGGTATGTCTTCTATTTGATTTACAGCATCCAAAATAACANGGCTTCAAAATCAGTTTTTATAATGATTGGTATTTTTCTATAATTTTTCCATATTTGTATTAATTTATTCTAATTTATCCCGTATATTTATCTCCAATAATTAATTATAAATTGCATCACAAATGATTGCCAAAAATTTCCTGACTTAAATTTTTTTTCCTATTGAAACCTAATTATTTCACAAATTAGCCAAATTGGCCTTGTTTGGCTATAATTGCAATAACTTTGCAATTATTGCCTAATTATATATTTTGTGCTATTTTTACTCGATAATCAGTCATTTCATAGTTTTAATACATTAATCACTTTGATTTCATCTATTTAGCATTAATTTTATTTATATAATTATTAGCCATTTTTATTAATTATTTATCTATTTTTATGGGTATTTAACACTTAGCCACTTTTAATTTTGATTTTAACCCAATTTACCCGGACCCCTTAACCAAATTAACACCCAGCCCAGTCTTCAATCTCACTCGGCCCAATCCCCTTTTGATCTGAGCCGTTGATTAATTCAAATCAACGGCCTATATTAAATCTACCATTAATAACACCTAAAGAATACCCCCCCCCC
>ML286103.1:24998-74863 GCA_005239495.1 Nicotiana undulata
CTCCAGAACGGTCCCCCCCCCCCCCTTTTTGAACTCTGTCTCTCCTTCTCTGGCCACCTCCCTTGCCGGAAATTATGGGGTTCTCACCTCTCCTCGACCCTATGGCTCTATTTCATGTTTGTGTCACCGATGGAGGATTTCAACCGACCCTGAGGCAATAAACTCCCATCTCCGATATCATGCCATGTTTTCCGGCCTCCTATGGCCGTTCAAGTAAGGTTCTTGCATTTTCCGGCCAAACGCCGGTAATATCTAAACCTCTTCTCCTTTTTGGGTTTTCTCTGAAACCCTATAATAGTCCGATATTTTTAGATATGTGACAGATCTATGTCCCTTTCAAGGTTTTCACATGTTTACTCTTAAAACACCTTGGTTTTTCAAACGATCCTTCATTTTTAACAACTAGGGTTTCTTAATCTTTGTTTTTTTAACGCTTTTCCTTCTGATTTTAGTACTAATCTTGATTTCCAGTATGCTTTTAAATTTTTTCTTAAATCTCCTCTTTTACCCTAAATATTCTGATGAATCCCCAATTTTTAGGGTTTATGTTCGTATTATTAGTTATGTTTTCTTATCTGTATGTTCTTCTGGATTTTCTCTGAGTTCTATGCTTCTCACGTTAACTTTGTTTTTAAGGTTTCCAACCTTCTACTATTTCATTGATTTCCTTGCTAAGGGTTCTCTTATTTTCGTGACTATTTGTGTTTAATAAGTCTGATTATTCATAGTTTATCTAATACCCTACTGATTCTGTGCATCTCTTGGTAAGGCTGTGATATTCTCCTTGAATCTATAATTTTGTGCATGTCCCTTATAGCCCCGTATTGATTTTCAAATTATTTCCTTGTGTGTGAGATACTATCCTTAGTTAGCACTGATTCCCTATGATTTTTAGTCTCATCCGTGATTCTTGTGACTGATTTTTAGATTTAAATTGTATCCTACCTTATTTATGTGCTTAAACATGCCGTCAAATATTCAATATATATTTTCCTTACTTGAAATATTATGTATTTGGCCTTTATTACATGTTACATTCTTTACTACTCATATTATGATAGAGTCAGTCTTCTAAGTGATTCTTTCCTTATTCGATACAACTTATACTCGTTTGAATCATGACTCCCCAATTAAAGGGAGTCCGGACCTTTGATTGATTCTTATTGGTACTGTTTCTATAATTATGTTATTCTCTACTCGTTTTCAAAAGCCATAAATACTCTTCCTTTAACACAAACAAAGACACATAGACACTCATTTGATCTGAACTCTCTCTTACTTTCCTACACACTCTCCCTTGCTTCTCTTATTGACTACTGGCTACTCAGTCGGCTGAAAGCCAAGGCTGAGTAACCTATTGCTGCTCTATTGCTCTGCACACTACTATTCTATTGCTCTATTTCCCTGCACAATGTTGTTCTATTCTCTCACTCTTTACTGGTATGTCTTCTATTTGATTTACAGCATCCAAAATAACATGTTTTTATTCGTATTGCATTTTCTCTTATTTCTTTTATACTTCTACTTGTGGTTATGTTGTTTACATTGTAACTAGTATATTTATTATGTCTATGTGATCTCCCTTTCCTATTATTTTAGCATGTCTACTGCTCTTCTTACTTGTTTACTACAATCCTGTCATATCCCCTTAACCCCAGTACATTCATGACCCCCCTAACTAAGTAATCATGAACCCCTTCCCTGAACTTAATGTATGAACCTGTTTAGCATCCCTCAATCTAATGCTCTTAAGCTCCTGGCATGAACACTTTGTGATAAAATTTGCTATGACTGTTTAAGTCCAAAAAGTACATTCTATGATGTCTACCTGTGTGCAAATATTCTCTTACATGTGAACTACTTGTTCCCAATCCCCTTTACCCTGTTTCTGTTTGCTTCCTTGAACTATGTGTGCTATTATGATTCTGAGATTGTCCTACTCACCCTTTTTCAAAACTTTTCAATAAGAGTTAAACTCTTCTATTGTTTTCTTGCAAGAACTTATTCTAGATGAATCATTTTCAAACTGTTTTTCTCAACTCAACTCTTTCAAATCTATGTCAAGCACTCTCACATACTCTTAAAAGTCTAGGTTCTGCCCCCTTATTGTGTGACTGCTTAGGGACCCTTATGAGCTCCCTTTGAACTCTGACACATTAAGGTTGGCTCTTCCACACTGCACTTACTCAATTCTGGTTATGAATCTGGGTGTGAGCACTGCACGGGATCCCTTGAGATCCTTAGGGAACTTTGACACACCTGAATTATGTGAAAGGTTGTGAATCAAATGGCAATGAGGCATTCTGGAGATTCTGGGCCTATCAGTAGGCTCTCTATAGTATAACTTCTTATTTTCTTATTTCAATTATGTAATTTGTTCCCAATGGTCTGTAATAATTATTTGTAAACAACTCTAGGGATGGATAGTGAAAAGGGGAGGGCAATATGCATTATATAGTTTGTTAAAGGATAGAAACATGCTTCTAGGTTTACATTTCCTACGTGTGCACTAGAATTCATGATTAGGACTGATGTATGCTAGCATATCATGCATTAGATATCCTGCTCCTTAGGTCCATGTTTACAGTTTAAGCATCTCATCATGGTATTATCGTTTGTCACTTACAAAATCATTCTCTAAGATTAAACGTTAAAATAAACCTGCTATTCATGTAAACCAGTTCGAATATCGATGTAATATTGTGGTACACTTAGAAATTACGCTTAGGATAACAATGCGCTAATAAACAAGTCATTCTCATACTTGCTGCATATTCTGAAAGAATGTTCAAATACTGTGACTTTATGCATTTAGAAAATCCTGCCTAGGAATTCTGCATACAACCCATTCTGTATTTCTATATGTGCATTCATGTTTTAGGATCTCATTCAACATCTCGTTAACTACTGATGCATGAATAAGGCCTAACAAATAGTCTCCCCATGTTTTCATAACTGGTAGTAATTCTGCATTTTGTGAGCACCTAGGTACAACATGTTTAGGCAAAACAACTCATAACAACTTCTTTAAAAAATATGGCAACCACTGAGCGTTATCCCACGCCTGGGCAAGACTTAGGTAATTAAGGTTGTTAAAACTAGAAATATTCCCTTTTCAATGTACACTGCCTAACTAAAAATCAGTAAACAAAATTGATTAAGACTTTCTCCCTAAGTTACGAAACAAAGTTGCCTCTTTGTTATTATCACTTAGAGACCGTGCTTTAGGATCTGAATCAAAAGCTAAGACCTTAATTTTGTTTGAGTCATTCTGCTTATGTGCATTATCTGTGGAGGTACCTGAGCCTTTTTCTGTTTATATGTTTTTCCCCTTAATTGCAGTACTATATGTTCTTGTTTGTCGCTTAGTATTTTTCCTTTAAACCTGAGGGTCTTCCTAGAACATCCCTCATAGAATAGAAGTCCTAAACTCCTCCAGGGCTATTAGGAAGTGATGGGTAACAGCATGCAATAGAGATCGTTGACCAAGAATCGCTATAATTACCTTTACGGGGTGGAAAAAGGTAGATATGGATATGATGACCGGTGCGATAATACCACGTGTAGCCCCTCTTTGAGGAGTGACATACCGGGTACTTTATTGATGTGGTCCATATAACGAACAAACCTAGGATACCCCTATCCCATATGCATTTTTAGACTATAATCCTTCTCAAAATCTACTTAGTTATTTTTAAACTTAGTAACATATGTGTGCTTAAACTGCGAATATTTCAAAACCATCTACTATTTTAAAAATTAATTTCTTACTTGTTAATTGTACAAATTCACAAAGTTATTTGGCCGGGAACCACAGTTGTGGATTCTGAGGGATGACTAACACCTTACCCTTAGGATAATTTCAAGCCCTTACCGTATCTTTGATTATCAAACTTGTTTGTAAATGAACCCCCCCCCCCCCCCCCCAATAGGTTCCCTAATGCACCTTAACTTATTAGGTAGAGACTCTTCAAAACTTGCAAACCCCTTTCCCAAAAGGAACGAGTTGTCCCAACCAATGTCAAAAACCCTTCTCCGACCCCGAAAGTGTTTGGAAAAAGGGGGCGCAACAACTGTTCTCTCATTTACTTGTTAATAATTTAACTGTTGAGTTACCTTACTTGAAGTTGTTATTTCTTAAAATATCTTATTTTTGAATTATGGAGTTGAAGTTATAAAGGTCGTGATTCACATTGAGGAAAAGTTATAAATTATTGAAATACAATTCTTGTTGAGATATTCACTTTGGGTTGCTATTGTTGAGATTCTTATGCATATTGTGGTTGAGCCATGGGCTATTTATTGTGGAAAAATTATTGTTATTGACTCCTTTGACAAGTTATGGGTTTAGGAACTTGAGGTGCGATTTATGATATGTTGTGATATTGATACGCATGATGTGGTATAATGATTGGGGTTGATATGCATGGGGTGAGATAAGGTGGGGTTGATACGCGTGTTTCTAGTAGGGGAACTACTTGAAGCCACGTGGTGTGATAAGGTGGGCTAAAACACGGGTAGATATTCTTGGAAAATAATTTTTTAAACTAAATGCAAGGTTCTCGTGGTGGAATAAGGAAAGACTGTGATTTGATTGTGAAATAAGACTACGAGGCGGTACCTCGATAGTGGTTCTTCTTGATACCTTTCATTTGCATCACTTGTGTTTTGTTTGCATTGTTTCCTTTGCATTCTTATTATATGTTTTCTTCCGTGATGTCTTGATTGCCTTAATTTCGGTGTAGTTATTCTTGTTATATTTCTTTATTGTATCATTTCCATTGTTTCCATTATTATACTGTAATACATGTTCAGTTTCTTTATTTATTTCAATAGGTGTTTTGATATGACCTCATCACTACTCTACCGAGGTTAGGCTTGATACTTACTGGGTACAATTATGGTGTACTCATATTGTGCTTCTGTAAATTGTTTTATGCAGATCCAGGTACTTCATACCAGGCTAGGTATCCATGAATTGAGCTTGTATCAGAGACTTTAAGGTATGCCTGCCGGCGTTCGCAGTCCTCGGAATCACCCTCTATCTAATTTCTATTCCATTCTCCTAACACAAATATTATTGTATAGGGATGTTTCAGTATGCTCGTGTAGAGATTATTACTCGGTGTTATCATATTTTGGGTGTTATATCGAGTTGTACTGCATAGTCCTTTTTATGATAGCTAATGGTTTAAATTGGAAACTTTATTACTATTTCCGTTAAATTCTTCATGTATGTTAGGCTGACCTAGTCTTAGACACTAGGTGCCATCACGACATCCTATGAATGGAGATTAGGGTCGTGAGATATATTTTGTGCATATCATCACTTGACTCTCAAGCACGGCAACACCCTTCCTGCACAATCACCAAACCAACAAGCACGGAAACACCCTCCGTACTTTTCACTCTTCATTTCCAAGAATCACATAACACGGTACCAAGCAAGGTGGGAAGCACAAACGACATCAAGAGAAACATTTGAGCATAACTCGCAATACGAGAATTTACCACACCTTTGCACCAACAACCAAATCAACAACTCAATAATCTCAACGTGCAATATCTCATTAATATCAACATAGTAAATAACATGAATACGAGGAATCAAAGAAATACACAATCTATATAAAGCATGGAAGATGTAATACACAAAGTAACATAGTACAAATAAGACTAATTCTACCGGCATGCTTATCCATGGCGAATGCATATACACTCGTCACCTTACATATACGTTGCCCCTAACACATAGATCACATAGAAAATAGACTTGATTATACCTTATTTCCCTCAAATCAAAGTTAACCAAGACACTTACCTCTTTTGGAATAAAATCAATAACTCAACACAAATTTCCTTTGAGAACAAGCCTCCAAACCACCCTAATCTAGTCAATTATTGTTCAAACAAGTCAAAACAAGATTTAGAAACTACCCTCGAATGCAAAAGGGTTGATCTTTATCATAATTTACAAATTTAACAAAAAGTCAACCCGGGCTCGTAGTGGAAATCCTAAAGGGTTGACCTTTATGGTGACTGCACATTGTGATTCTGCTTATTCTTCTCCATTTCTGTTGCTTGCATGATCTCGACCGTATGGAAGGTGACCCCATGTGATCCTTGTATGGAAGGAAATGCATGTTCTAAGTAAGTTGACCAGCTTCGCTCTTCGTATATCATAATTTCCTTGCAATACCACTCGAATTTCATACAGTGATGCAGAATTAAAGGAACTGCCCTTGCCATATCTATCTAGGACCTTCCAAGTAACCGATCGTATGAATATGAAATGCCCATCACTTAGAACAATATCGGGAATTAAACCAGTCCAATATGTAAGGCTAAGTAGATCTCCCATATGACATCTTGCGACGCATTGAAATCCCTCATTCTTACATGGCTTTCTTTCACTTCCCTCAAATGAATACCTAATTCAGGCAGAGTAGAGAACATGCAAATGTTTACTCTGGATCCTCTATCAACGAGCACTCGGGACACGACTTTGTCCCTACTCTTGACTCTGGTGTGCAGAGCTTTATTGTGATCCATATACTCAACAGGAAGTTCCTCCCTCCGAAATGAAATCTTGTTTGCTTTGACCATCTTCCCAATGGTTGTTGCTAGCGCCTCACTGGGGGTATTGTCCAGCAAACTTACTCTGCGTAATACTTTCACCAGAGCATCCCTGTTACTGTCGGAGCTTATCAAAAAATCCATAATAGATATGTGAGCAGGGGTCTTCCTCAATTGTTCTTCTACGTAGTATTCTTTAACCGAATCTTTTTCCACAACTCTACCGCCTCAGCGTATGTTATGCTTCTCCTTTGATTATGTTCCCTATTCACCCGGTTCACCTTTTCTCGTGCGTAACACCTTCCTAATCTAGTCATCCCGAGCAGCTACAGTGTCCGTCATTTTGCCCTTCCCCTTTGACTGGTAAGTCCATGGAACTATTTTGTATTCTTGACTCCCCTCTTCTATAATAGTGGTAGTGGATGGTTGTTTGTATGTCTGAACCATTGTAGGAGGTTTTAGCTACACAATGATTAATGGAGTCACTTGAGGTGGTGCTCTTGCAGCTTCGGTATTCCCAACGGTGACGATGGTCCCCTTCAGGTCATAGTCCTCGTCCAATGCAATCATGTTGGCTCCTTGATTCCTATGGTTTGGCAACAGGTTACAATTTACATTTGGTGGGGCTGCATTACAGTGGATAGCTCCACCTCCACTCTAAATTAATAGCTTGATCTCATTCTTCAATCTATAGCAATCCTCGGTGTCATGCCCGAGAACACCTGAATGGTAGGCACAGCGCTTGGTCGCATCAAAATATTTGGAGGGTTGGTCAAGGATTCTCCCTTCCACCTGATATATCAATACGTCCCTTCTGTACCTTTCAAAATTGCGCTGAAGTCTCAGCAATTGGAGTGAAATTTCAGGGGTTCCTCTCTTCAAAGTTTGGACGTGGCCTGGGTTAATAGGCGAGTCTATTTTTATGGGTGGTGGTTTGGACGGGAGCATGTGGTCGTGGTGGGTTTGGGTGTATATTAACTCGGTGCGAATTGTAATGGGGTTGAGCATTGTAGTATGGTTGGGTGTTATGTACTGGAGCATAAGTGAGTTGATGTGGAGGATGAGTGTTTGTGGGGTAAAAGTCGGTTTGACGAGGACGACTTGACTGATAGTAGTGGAAGATCTGGATTGTATAACCTTACTATCAGCTTGCAGCACGGACATTGACTGCATCGCCCCATTTTGACCAGCTCGGGAAATTTCTGACCCATCGCACCTATCATCTTTTTGAAATAAATTCCTTCTTGGTCATGGATAAAATACTTGGTTAGATCGTTATCATTCAATGGGGGTTGAGTCCTAGCAACTTTTGATCTCCAACAACGAGCATATTCATGAAATGATTCGGAGAGATTTTTCTGCAGATTTACCAAAGTGAATCTGTGTGGAGTGATCTCTGTGTTTAATTTAAAGCGATTCATAAAATCTTCAGCCATGTCTTGTCATTCTCTCCAATTCCCAGGTTCTTGTCTGGTATGCCAGGTAAGCACTTCTCCTGTCAACTCTTTATAAACAACTTCATTCTTAGCTTTTCATTTGTCCCCCTTCGACTAATTTGTCACAATATGCCCTTAAATGAGCGTGGGGATCGCCAGTTCCATAAAAAATGTCAAACTTTGAAGGCTTATACCTTGCGGTCATGTCAACATCGGGATGTATACATAAATCCTCATAATCAAAACTCTAGCTTTCTCGACTTGGAGATTCTTCATCAGTTTTCTCAATACTCACAATTGTTCTGACATTGTCTCCTTTTCCTTGTACTTTGCTTCTTTCCCCATTTCAGCATATTGATCTATCTCATAAGGTACTCTAACCATGACAGGCACGGTAAAGGTGGGTTCAGATGTAGTATCTACGGGAGGAACATATCGCTCATAGGTGATGGTGTGTGTCGCAGGTATATACTGTGCATGGTTGTTTGTGAAGGTAACATTGTCACAAGGAGGGGTGTGAATTAAATTGGTAGTGGCTGGTCGATTTTTATGGTGTTGGGCCATAGTTCGGAACACAAGGCATATGTATAGGAGGGTTTGGTGGATTTGTAGGGTTACCAGTGGTATGACTTCAGTTATAGCGGGGTTCATGGTGGTAGTAGTTAGGGTGCTAGCGGGTTGTCGGATTGATGGAGGAAAGTGATTGAGAAGTGAGTCAACTGATGGAAAATTAGGTGGTTGTGTAATCATTGCCACAGTCATGTGTACTAGATCCCTGATCTATTGTACCTCTTCTCTCAGTGACTCCATTTCTTTTCCATTCAGGCGACATGTTCGTCATTCCAAATATCATCCTTCCCCAAGATCCCCCTGGGTTGTCGGCTACCAGTAGAGCGTTTCCGGCCAGGTCATCTATTGCAGTCATATTTCCCTTGTATCTCAGGTGGTATGGTGGTCATGCTAGATTTAAGTATCAACACAAATCAACCTTTATTTTGGGGGGTGAATAAATAAAGTAGTAAAGCAAGAAAATAAAAAAAAATATAGATATCAGTACCAAGGATTACATAGATATAAACAAAAAGAGCAGTTAGTTCACGTATCCGAGCAAGCGCATTTCCTAAAGTGCGTAAGGACCTCACTTTGCTGGAGGTAGGCTTATATCACGATCATTGTTGAGAATCAATTAAATTTGACACATTCGAATCCTGAAAAAACTTTAATTTTCATTGATAGGTTTTGCGGGTTACAGCGGGCTACATCACTTGGAATAGAGTGGGATAGTTGTTAATGGAAAAAATATGATTTCCAAAGGTTTAAAAAATGTGGATTTGGCTTATAGATTTTCCCTTAGGGAATGAAACCTACAAGAAATAAAATCAAACAGCAACTAAGTAATCATCCCCCGAGTTTCCTCCTAAACATTCCATTTCCGGATCTTCCTCAAGGTCCTCTTCAACCTCCTCCTCATCTTCATCATTGTTTTATTCTGGTTCCTCTTCTGGATCCTCTTCTAGTTCCATCTTAAACTCGATCTATATGTACTCAATCCCTTGGTTGTTGTTGTCCGATGGTGGCAACATGTGGTTGACTGATCCTGGAACTACCTGCCGATGCATGACGGTAGTGACAAGATAGTGGGGCAGGATTTTGTGGTATATCTGCATAGCTGCCGCTGAATCCTCCAATCCGGCCAGTCCTTCTCTGCTAGGCCGGATTAGTTCATCTTCTTCATTGATCTTCACAAAATACTCAAACGTGCACCAGGGGTTTTGCCCAATTCCTTTCGTGATCGGTCATTCCACTAATCCTGGAGTCTTTTTACCCTTTGTATCAGAACCTCACCACTGTAATCTTCCTCACACAATGATGTTCTTGACCAGAGGGACACATCCTGAATCAAACCAAATTTCCTCAGAACCCATAATGGTGCGTACGGCTGAATCCCCTCCAAACCTGTTAACTCGATGAAGTATTTTCCCAGACTTCTCGGGATTTCTCTACCATTCAACCAAGAAAGTTTCCAATTGACAAACTCTCTTCTCAGATGGGTGAAAAATTCCTGTCATTCCTTCTGACCAAGTGGTGTATCCCAGTGTCTCATACTTTCGTTATGGTTGCAGATCATGTTACTAACACCGAAAAATTAGTCAATAGTCACCTCTCTAGAAGAAATGTTCTGTGGCCCATATCTGTAGTAGCAAGTTGCAGCCTCTGATGAAATCATATCCTCTTAAACATGTTGATAATTCTTGGAATGTCTCTGCTAGTATCATAGGAACAAGGGTGACTTACAGATTTCCTCAAAGGTGGCCAAACCCAGGGATAATAGGTTGATATTGGTTCATCCTTTCCTTTGCGGGAAAACCAAAAGTCCTAATAGTACTAGAGAAAAGGTTGGGGGCTTTCCCTTGTTTCTTGATCATATTAGAATACCGCCTTATTCCATTCATAGCTCTCCTAGTGCCCGAATATGTCAAATAACTGGTCCAGCTCATCCATCCATCTTCATCATTCCTTAGATTCCTGTTACTTGTTAGGCCTAAAGCATAAAGGAACATGTGGTCTGGCATGACGACTGGTAGTATTGGTTTCCTCCCGGCGAATGGCAACTATGTGAAGCTGGTAAACTCTTCCAATGTTGACGTCCACTCATAATCAACAAACTTGAAGACTCCTTTGGCTTGTTCCCTAAACTCTATCAGTAGCCTAGTGAGTATCATGTCAGCTCGGATGTTCATCAATACTGTCAGTGCTCCTAGGTATGTCTTGATTTTATCCCCGTGCTCCCATCGAATGTTCCTCCACCACTGCTTCATTTTGTGTGGTGCACCAATGACCATGTTAATCTACTGGATGTTGCAGTTGATTTCCATCTAAAAGAGGTGAAAGGTTTGGTAAGTTTTTCTCCGAATCTTTTAATGTCTTTGTAACAACCTGACCGGTTGTTTTGCATATTAGGACCCCGTTCCCCTAAATAAGACTTCCCATAGTGGCTTATGATGATTTGTGACCTACGGGGACGGGTGGTTTGAGATTCGGAAGTGTTTAGAGTGATATAGGAACACTTGGTTCCTTAAGGTTGGCCTTTAAGGCCAAGTTTGACTTCGGTCAACATATTGAGTAAACGGCCTCGGAATCAAGTTTTGATGGTTTTGGTAGCTTCGTATGATGATTTAGGACTTGGGTGTATATTCGGAATGGGTTTTTGATGACCCAAAGTGTTTCGACGCCAAATAGTGAAATATGATTCCTTAAGTTTAAGAATTTAGGTATGGAACGTGTTTTTATGTTATCAAGGTCCGAACGGAATTCCGAACTGGGAATAGTTCCGTTATATCATTTATGACTTGCTTGCAAAATCTGGTGTCATTCTGAGTAGTATAGGTCGGTTCAGCGCATTGAAAGCGAATTTTAGAACTTTAAATTCAAAGTTTGATTTGATTTAGTTTTGGGGTCGAATTCTTAGTTTCGTTGTTGTTTTTCATGTTCTGATAATTCGAGCGAGTCCGTATCATGAATATAGACTTGCCAGTGCCTTTGGATGGGGTCCCGAGGGGCTCAGGTGAGTTTCGGACCCCCCCGGAGTTAAATTCAAAACACCAGATTTTTTACTGACTGGTTTCCTTCAGTGCGATCGCGGGTGCATTAGTGCGATCGCACAGAAGAGTTGGCAGGGGTAAGGAAAATGCCCTGTGCGATCGCATGGGCCTGGGTGCGATCCCACAGGGGTGATTTATGGCCTGGCCCAATTTTGTTCTCTGCGATCGCACCACTTCCCCCGCAATCGCACAGGCCTGGCTCAGCTTGCTCTCCGCGATCGCACGTTCCCCTCTGCGATCGCATAGTAGACCCTCAGGGACCTTGACTAGTTGACTTCCGCGATTGCACTGCCCCAACTGCGATCGCACAGAAGGGGCAGCTGGGCAGTGTTAGTTTTAAACGAGACTTAGTCCCATTTTAGCCATTTTTCTTCACTTGGGGCGATTTTTGGAGCTTTCAAAGAGGGGATTTCACCTAGCAACTGAGAGGTAAGTGGTTTCTACTATAATTTAAGTTGAATACTTGAACTTTTAGGTGGATTAACACACTAATTAGAAGAAAATCATGGGTTAGATTAAATACCTAGGTTTTATGAAAATTGGGAGAATTACCAAGAAATTTGCCATGAATTCACACAAAAACTATATATTAATGATCCTTAGGTTATGGGTAATCGATTCCTACGAAAAGTTTCGGAATCCGAGCGTGCGCGGCTGGGGGTGAATTTTGGGATTTCTTCAAGAATGATGAAATGACTAAGTAAATAGGAGAATTCCATGCTTTTGAGTATAATTTGATATATTTAAATAACATTTGATTAGTTTCGGGTCCTTGGGTGACGAGTTTGGTGTTTCGGGCGCGTTCTTGGTCTGGGAAGTAGATTCGACACGAGGTGAGTCTCCTTTCTAACCTTGTAATAGGGAATTGTCCCCATAGGTGATCTAAATGCTATGTGTTAATGTTTGTGGGGGGCTATGTACGTACCAAGTGACGAGAGTCCGTACGTAACGACTATAATTGTTATGTCGGGTAGTTTTAGGACCCACGAGCATGCTTTTATGTGCCTTACATGTATCCCTAAATGTATGTCGGGTTGCTTATTATTCTTGAATTGGCATGGAGATATTAAGAAGTCATGTTTTAGATTTCATTACTTAAGCTCTTGTTTTCAAGTATAACCTCTGTTAAATTCCTGAATTTCTAATAAAATCTGTGTATGTATATGAGCACCCGCGTCACATGTATTATTCGTGGGTAGACTTATCATAAAGTAAATCATGTCGCATGATTGATTCGGGAGAGGGATAATAGATGTATCTATGGTTCGAGTCGTTCGACCCTCGGTAGTGCAGATTTATTTTCTCGACGCTTCGGCCGTACGCCCCGGCATACTATGTGTTGTATATATTTGACTGAGAGTCTTGTTGTTATTATGTAAACTGCTTCATGTGAAGAAAAAAAGTGGTTCATTATATATATTGTTGTGACTTGAAAGGTAGAAGTAAGTAAGTTGTAAATTTATATTTAATATTTCATGTCTTTGTGATTGTAGGACTGTTATCCCTGCTTAGTCTTATTTAGCCCTGTTAATTACTCATGGCCCTAGTAAGTATCACGTCTACTTCTCGTCACTACTTCTTCGAGATTTGACGGGATACTCACTGGGTGCATATTCGTTTATATGTACTCATGCTACACTGCTGTACTTAATTGTACAGGTTCTGAGGCAGGTGCATTTGGTTATCAGATCGGAGCGCGATCTTGAGAGCACACTCTATACCCGACTCTACGGTGAGCTTCTTTCCCCCTTGGCAATCCTCAGCAGCACTTGGGAGTTGTCCTTTGCTATTTCTGTCCATTTTCTTCAGACACTAGCACTATATTTTATCTTATTTTGTATATTCCACTAGTCCGCTCGTAGACTTGTGACACTAGGTCTTGGCACGTAGTAGATATTTTATTTTGGCACTGTATATATGTTATCTACGGTCCTTTGGTTGTGTTGATCATAATTGGATAAGTTATACGTTTTCTCCTTACAATGTTAAACCTTAAAAATTGGCAAAGTTTCGGAATAATCTATCAAATAAGGTAATCTCGTTAGTAACACAAGTGTTGGCTTGCCTGACCTCGGCGTTGGGCGCCATCAAGACCTGAGTTCAGATTTGGGTCGTGACAACATGGTATCAGAGACCTAAGTTCACGTAGGTCTCACAAGTCATGGGCAAACCTGGTAGAGTCTTGCAGATCGGTACGGAGATGTCTGTAATTATCTTTGGGAGGCTATAGGGTGTTAGGAAACCTCTCCTTATTCTTATTCTATCGTGCAGTCGATGGTTTACTAAATCTCATTCTTCTATTCTCTCACAGATGGTGAGGATGCGTGCATCCGATGTTCCATACTCGGGAGGGGCCGCTACCCCAGTTGTCTGAGGCCGTGGCAGAGGTCAGGGGAGGGCACCGGCCCGAGGTAGGGGACGAGGGAATCCCAGAGCTATTCCAGTGGCACCACCACCAGAGGATCATATCATAGAGGTGCAGGACGAGGTGCCCTCAGCAGATCCTTCTCCAGTGGACTTCATGACGGCGCCAGGCTTCCAGGAGGTCATGGGCCGTATGATGAGATTTATGGACATGGACACTATGTCCCAGGCTGGTTTATTTCCAGCAGATCCTTCCACTTCTCAGGTGGGAGGGGGAGTCTAGACCCCTACTGCCCAGGCTGCAGGTCAGACAACAACATTACATCATACCCTGGGTACACTACCCGTGGGTGGGGTCCAGCCGGCAGCAGTAGCACCAGAGCTCAGACCAGTTGCGGACGACGATCCACAGAAGTTATTGGATAGATGGACGCGACTGCACCCTCCGTTCTTCGGGGGTGAGCGAGGCGAGGATGCTCAAGATTTCATTGACAGGTGCAGGGACATACTGCACAACATGAGGATACTAGAATCCCATGGAGTGGATTTCACTACCTTTCAGCTTTAGGGCAGGGCCCGCAGATGGTGGTAGTCCAACATCCTTGGTAGACCAACAGATTCCCCTCCTATCTCTTCGGAGTAGTTCACTCAGTTATTCCATGACTGATATATTCCACCCTCCGAGAGGGAAGAGCTGCGTTATTAGTTTGAGCAGCTGGAGCAGGGACATATGTCTGTGACAGACTACGAGGCCAGGTTTTCTGAGTTGTCTCGTCATGCCCTTATGATACTTCCTACTGACGCTGAGAGAGTGCGGAGATTTGTAGCTGGGTTGCACTCCGGTATTAGGGCCAACATGGCCCGAGAGGTGGAGATGGGGACACCCCATCAGCTTGTGGTTGAGATAGCTCATCGAATTGAGGGTTATCGATCTAGGGGCAGAGAGCAGGGTCAGCAAGACAAGAGAGCTAGATTTTCAGGAGATTTCAGAGGTGCCCTAGTCAGAGGTAGGGGTCAATTCACCAGAGGCTAGCCTAGAAGGCCTCCATATTCATCTCCTCCACCACCTTCCTGTGGTTCTCCAGTGAGCCCTTATTTCAGCGCCATGCCGGAGAGTTCTTATCACCCACCACCCATTCAGGGTTACTCCGGCGGGTATTACGGTCATTAGGGGTCTTCTAGTCCTTACTTCAGTGCCATGCCAGGGGGTTCTCACCGTCCCCCAGTGATCCATGGTTCTTCTTCAGGGCAGCAGGCCTTGCCACCAGTAAGATTTTATGAGTGTGGGGATTCAGGCCATATTAGGAGGACTTGTCCCAGGCTTCGGGGCAAGGCTGTCCAGCAGAGTTATCAGCATATATACTCAGCACCGGTGCCCTGTCCACCTCGAGGTGGAGGACAGACTGGTAGAGGTCACCCCAGAGGTGGAGGCCAGGCAGAGGAGCTCTGCCAGCTCCTATTCATTCCAACGGAGGTCAGTCTTCCGGTGCACCTGCCAGATTTTATGTTATTCCGGCCCGAGCAGATGCAGTGGCCTCAGACGCCGTGATCACAGGTATTATCTCAGTATGTGGTAGGGAAGCATCGGTGCTATTTGATCCAGGATCCACTTATTCATATGTGTCAGCTTTATTTGCTTGTTTCTTGGATGTTCCTCGTGAGTCCTTGGATTCTCCTATATATGTGTCCACTCCTGTGGGAGATTATGTGGTGGTAGATCGGATCTATCTGTCTTGTGTGATCACTTTCTGTGGGTTCGAGACCAGAGCAAACCTTTTATTGCTCGACATGGTCGATTTTGAGGTTATTCTAAGCATTTTTTTGTTATCTCCTCACCATGTCGTTCTAGATTGCCATGCCAAGACAGTTACTTTAGCCATGCCTGAGTCACCTAGGCTAGAGTGGAGAGGTTCCTCAGTTAGTGCAGCCAGCCGAGTTATTTCATTCATGAAGGTTCGACGTATGGTTGAGAAGGGTTGTCTGGCCTATCTTTCTTATATGCGGGACATCACCGCCAAGTCTCCGACGATTTATTCAGTGCCAGTTGTTCGAGAGTTTGTTGATCTATTTGCTTCAGACCTTCCAGACATGCCTCCGGATTGAGATATTGATTTATTTATCGATGTAGCTCCGTTCACTCAGCCTATTTCCATTCCCCCGTACCGTATGGATCCGAAGGAGCTGAAGGAGTTAAAGGAGAAGCTTGAGGAGTTGTTGGCTAAGGGGTTTATCAGGCTGAGTGTATCGCCGTGAGGTGCTCCAGTCCTATTTGTGCAGAAGAAGGATGGGTCTATGCGGATGTGTATTGATTACCGCCAGTTGAACAAGGTCACCATTAAGAACAAGTATCATTTACCGCGCATCGATGATTTGTTTGACCAGTTGCAGGGTGCTAGGGTGTTTTCTAAGATTGATTTGAGATCAGGGTACCACCAGTTGAAGATTCGGGCCTTGGATGTTCCGAAGACTGCTTTTCGTACGAGATATGGCCACTATGATATCCTGGTGATGTCCTTTGGCTTGACTAATGCCCCAGCAGTATTCATGGACTTGATGAATAGGGTGTTCACGTCGTATATTGGTTCCTTTGTCATTGTCTTCATTGATGACATCTTGATTTACTCACGTAGCCTGGATGAGCACGAGCAGCATTTGAGAGTTGTGCTCCAGACCTTGCAGGAACAGAAGTTATTTGCTAAGTTCTCCAAGTGTGACCTCTTGTTGGATTTCGTGGCATTTTTGGGGCATGTGGTATCCGAAGAGGATATCAAGGTTGACCCTAAAAAGATTGAGGCAGTTCAGAGTTGGATGCGTCCTACTTTGACTACAGATATCAGGAGCTTCTTGGGCCTAGCAGGTTATTACCGCCATTTTGTTGAGGGGTTTTCTTCTATTGCAGCCCCATTGACTAGATTGACTCAGAATAATGCCCTGATCCGGTGGTCCGACGAGTGTGAGGCTAGCTTTCAAAAGCTCAAGACAGCATTGACCTCGTTACCAGTTTTAGTATTCCCTTCTGGTTCTGGGATGTATACAGTATATTGCGACGCTTCACGTGTTGGCTTAGGGTGTGTGTTGATGCAGGAAGGGAGATTTATTGCTTATGCTTCGCTCCAGATAAAGGTTCATGGGAAGAATTATCATGTGCACGATTTTGAGTTGGCGGTGATTGTTTGTGCTCTTAAGATTTGGAGGCACTACCTGTATGGGGTGTCCTGTGAGGTTTATATGGATCACCACAACTTACAGCACTTGTTCAAATAGAGGGATCTTAATTTGAGGTAGCGCAGGTGGCTTGAGTTGCTGAAGGATTATGACATCACCATTCTTTATCATCCGGGCAAGGCGAATGTGGTAGCAGACGCTTTGAGCCGGAAGGCGGAGAGTATGGGTAGTTTGGCTTATATTGCAGCAGAGGAGAGACCTCTAGCCTTGGACATTCAGTCCTTGGCTAATCGCCTGGTGATATTACATCTTTCAGAGCCTCGTCGAGTCCTAGCACATGTGGTTTCTCAGTCTTCGTTATTTGGTGAAATTAAGGCTCGGCAGTTTGATGATCCGTGCTTGGCAGAGCTTCGGGAGACAGTGGTTCAGGGTGGTGCCAAGGAGGTTACTATTGGAGAGGATGGTGTTCTGAGACTTCAGGGCCGTTTATGTGTTCATAATGTTGATGGCCTAAGGGAGAGGATTCTAGAGGAGGCACACAGTTCTCGGTATTCTGTTCATCCTGGGCTACAAAGATGTATCGTGATTTGAAGCAGCATTTCTGGTGGAGGCGTATGAAGAAGAACATTGTGGAGTATGTGTCTAGGTGTCTTAATTGCCAGCAGGTTAAGTACGAGCACCAGAGATTAGGAGGCCTACTCCAGCAGATGCCCGTTCCTGAGTGGAAGTGGGAACGCATCACTATGGACTTCGTGGTTGGGTTGTCTCAGACTTTGCGAAAGGTTGACGTGGTTTAGGTCATTGTGGATAGATTGACCAAGTCGGCGCATTTCATTCCAGTGGCTACTACATATACTTCTAAGAGGTTGGCCCAGATCTACATTGGGGAGATAGTCCGGTAGCACGGTGTGCCGGTGTCCATTATATCATATCGAGGTCCTCAGTTCACCTCACACTTATGGAGAGCATTGCATAGTGAGATGGGTACACAAATAGACCTCAGCACAGCATTTCACCCTCAGACTGATGGTCAGTCTGAGCGCACAGTTCAGATATTGGAGGACATGATCAGGGCATGTGTGATTGATTTCGGAGGTCAGTGGGACCAGTTCTTTCCTTTGGCCGAGTTTGCTTACAATAACTGTTATCAGTCCAGCATCGAGATGGATCCATTCGAGGCTTTGTATGGTCGGCAGTGTCGTTCTCCTATCGGGTGGTTTGGGCCTGGAAAGGCTAAGTTATATGGGCCTGGTGAGAGATGCTTTGGAGAAAGTGAATTTGATTCACAAAAGGCTCCGCACATCACAGTCCAGACAGAAGAGTTACGCGGATCAGAAGGCGCGTGATGAATCATTTATGGAGAGAGATAAGGTTCTGTGTCTCGCCAATAAAGGGTATTATGAGGTTCGGGAAGAAGGGCAAGCTGAGCCCGAGATTTATAGGTCCTTTCGAGGTATTGAGGCGGGTTGGAGAGGTTGCTTATGAGCTCACTTTACCTCCCAGTTTATCAGGAGTTCATCCGGTCTTCCATGTATCCATGCTCCGGAGGTACCACGCCGACTACTCTCACGTGGTTGATTTCAGCACTATTCAGTTGGATGAGAAGTTGGGCTACGAGGAGGAGCCAGTTGCTATCATTGATAGGCAGGATCGCCAGTTGAGATCCAAATATTTTCTGCCGTAAAGGTCCAATGGAGGGGTCAGCCAGTCGAGGAGGCGACTTAGGAGTCTGAGGAGGGCATGCAGAGCAGATATCCACATTTATTCAGCACTACAGGTATGATTCTAGACCCGTTCGAGGACGAACGTTAGTTTAAGAGGTGGAGAATATAATGACCCGACCGGTCGTTTTGCGTATTAGGACCCCGTTCCCTTAAATAAGACTTCCCATAGCGGCTTATGATAATTTGTGACCTGCGGGGACGGGTGGTTCGGGATTCGGAAGTGTTTAGAGTGATATAGGAACACTTGGTTCCATAAGGTTGGCCTTTAAGGACAAGATTGACTTTTTGAGTAAACGACCTCGGAATCGAGTTTCGACGGTTCCGGTAGCTTCGTATGATGATTTCGGACTTGGGTGTATGTTCGGAATGGGTTTTTGATGACTCAGGAGCATTTCGGCGCCAAATAGTGAAATATGATTCCTTATGTTTAATAATTTAGGTGTGGAACGTGTTTTTGTGTTATCGAGGTCCGAACGGATTTCCGAACCAGGAATAGTTCCGTTATGTCATTTATGACATGCTTGCAAAATTTGGTGTCATTCCGAGTAGTATAGGTCGGTTCGGCGCATTGAAAGCGAATTTTAGAACTTTAAATTCAAAGTTTGATTTGATTTAGTTTTGGGGTCGAATTCTTAGTTTCGTTGTTGTTTTTCACGTTCTGAAAATTCGAGCGAGTCTGTATCATGAATACAGACTTGCCAATGCCTTTGGACGGGGTCCCAAGGGGCTGTGGTGAGTTTCGGACCCCCATGAGTTAAATTCAAAATACCAGATTTTTCACTGACTGGTTTCCTTCAGCGCGATCGCGGGTGCATTAGTGCGATCGCACAGAAGAGTTGGCAGGGGTATGGAAAATGCCTTGTGCGATCGCACAGGGGCGATTTATGGACTGGCCCAATTTTATTCTCCGTGATCGCACCCCCTCCCCGGCAATCGCACAGGCCTGGCCCAACTTGCTCTACGCGATCGCATAGTAGACCTTCAGGGACCTTGACCAGTTGACTTTCGTGATTGCACTGCCCCAGCTGCGATCGCACTGAACGGGCAGCTGGGCAGTGTTAGTTTTAAACGAGACTTAGTCCCATTTTAGCCATTTTTCTTCACTTGGGGCAATATTTGGAGCTTTCAAAGAGGGGATTTCACCTAGCAACTGATAGGTCAGTGGTTTCTACTATAATTTAAGTTGAATACTTGAACTTTTAGGTGGATTAACACACCAATTAGAAGAATATCATGGGTTAGATTAAATACCTAGGTTTTATGAAAATTGGGAGAATTACCAAGAAATATGCCATGAATTCACACGAAAACTATATATTAATGATCCTTAGGTTATGGGTAATCGATTCCTTTGAAAATTTTCAGAATCCGAGCGTGCGGGCCTGGGGGTGAATTTTGGGATTTCTTCAAGAATGAGTAAATGACTAAGTAAATAGGAGAATTCCATGCTTTTGAGTATAGTTTGATATATTTACATAACATTTGAGTAGTTTCGAGTCCTTGGGTGACGAGTTTGGAGTTTCGGGCGCGTTCTTGGTCTGTGAAGTAGATTCGACACGAGGTGAGTCTCCTTTATAACCTTGTAAGAGGGAATTGTCCCCATAGGTGATCTAAATACTATGGGTTAATGTCTGTGGGGGGCTACGTACGTACCAAGTGACGAGAGTCCGTACGTAGCGGCTATTATTGTTATGTCGGGTAGTTTTAGGACCCACGAGCATGCTTTTATGTGCCTTACATGTATCCCTAAATGTATGTGGGGTACTTATTATTATTTAATTGGCATGGAGATATTAAGAAGTCATGTTTTAGATTTCATTACTTAAGCTCTTGTTTTCCAGTATAACCTCTGTTAAATGCCTGAATTTCTAATAACATATGTGTATGTATATGAGCACCCGTGTCACATGTATGATTCGTGGGTAACCTTATCATAAAGTAAACCGTGTCACATGATCGATTCGTGAGAGGGATAATAAATGCATCTATGGTTCGAGTCGTTCGACCCTCGGCAGTGCACATTTATTTTCTCGACGCTTCAGTCGTACGCCCCGGCATACTATGTGTTGTATATATTTGACTGAGAGTCTTGTTGTTACTATGTAAACTGCTTCATGTGAAGAAAGAAAAAAAAGTGGTTCATTATATATATTATTGTGACTTGACAGGTAGAAGTAAGTTAGTTGTAAATTTATATTTGATATTTCCTGTCTTTGTGATTGTAGGACTGTTATCCCTGCTTAGTCTTATTTAGCCCTGTTAATTACTCATGGCCCTAGGAAGTATCACGTATACTTCTCGTAACTACTTCTTCGAGATTAGACGGGATACTCACTGGGTGCATATTCATTTATATGTACTCATGCTACACTTCTGTACTTAATTGTACAGGTTCTGAGGCAGGTGCATCTGGTTATCAGACCGGAGCGCGATCTTGAGCGCACACTCTGTACCCGACTCTACGGTGAGCTTATTTCCCCCTTGGCGATCCTCAGCAGCACTTGGTAGTTGTTCTTTGCTATTTCTGTCCATTTTCTTCAGACAGTAGCACTGTATTTTATCTTATTTTGTATATTCCACTTGTCTGCTCGTAGACTTGTGACACTAGGTCTTTGCACGTAGTAGATATTTTATTTTGGCACTGTATATATGTTATCTACGGTCCTTTTGGTTGTGTTGATCTAAATTGTCTAAGTTATTTGTTTTCTCCTTACAATGTTAAACCTTAAAAATTGGCCAAATTTTGGAATAATCTATCAAATAAGGTATTAGCAACACAAGTGTTGGCTTGCCTGACCCCGGCGTTGGGCGTCATCACAACCTGAGTTCAGATTTGGGTCATGACAGTCTCATCTGGATTGATTCATCGTTCCACTGAAAGCATGTCGTTGGGTGCATGTCTCGTTGATGTTAAGGTGGATTTCCTAATGGTGAGCCCATACCTAGGACCGAATCATCTAAATTTATGCAGTATGACCTATATTTTCTGAGAGTAAAATATTTCCCAATTTTAGAGTTGGACTGAATAACTGCAAGACGTTATGTCAGTTAGCCTGGCAAAGACATTCTTTGACAATATAGAGTTTTTGAAAGAAGGTTTGGAGGTGTAAAAGGCAACCCTCACGTGTCATTGTGTGCGATTGTGTACAACCAAGACTCGATAGAAAAAATGTGATGATAGTGTATAAAATAGTAACAGATAATTATGATAGCAGTAATAATATTAAAAGCAGGAAAATAAGTGCATGTTTGACATTTTATAGATATGTAAACAGGTAATACAAGTAAACACATATTTTGCAAAATTAAGCACAATTAAAGGTCAGAACCTAAGTGTGAAAATCCCTAGCTGAGTCTCCATGTTGTTACACCCTATTTTTCACTAGTAAAAAAAAAAACCTAACTAATGGTTCATCTGAAATTGATGAAAGAGAGTCACCACCTAATATTTAAGGTATATTAGGGTAAGGAATTTAATTATTCTATGGGAAAGGTGTTAGGCATCCCTTAAAATTCTACATGAGATGGCTCATTAAACTTTGCTAGGTTTGGGGAAAAAGAAGTCTACATCCTGCTCTGCTTAGTGTCTATTAAATAAGATTTGTAAAGAATGTTTTTGAAACCTTGTTTGAAGAAAACTCATTGTTTTGGGAAAAGTTGAGAAATCTATTCGAAAAGGGAGATATTATTTGTGAGGTTATGTATCTTGTAAAGCGAAACATTTACCATGTGGAAATATGTCTCTAGTTGGAATATCATTGTCTTTGAAGATTGTTTTAGCAAGAAAATCTTGTGCTTAAAACTTGTCGATGTTTGTTATTGCAAACTTGAATATGCGACTGCCTTTAATTTTGAAAAATAGTCCGTTATTGTATATAATCTGCATTAAAGTTCCAAGGAGTGTTAGTTTTGGTTCTCAAATCTGTTAATCATTAGAAGCTGAAAATCATTAGTGATAAACGTAAGTAAACTGTCTTTTTTTTTTTTTGAAAGGTTAGTTTCAAACTGTAAAAGCTCAAGTAACGAAAAGCAAGCGAGTTTTATAATCCTACTCGACCGTCTTTTACCCAAAACAATTTAATGGCCTATGTTTCCTAAACAAAGCATCGGATAATAATCCATAGTAATGTTAGTTCCAATGATATATATACATGAGAAACAGATAAATGGCTAATGATTGTTTTAAACAAAAGGGAGAAGAGAACTGTACGCTTGGTATTGGGCCAGCGAATAATCAGGCCCAACGGGTTCACATAAGCAGTAGACTCAACATGATGGAAAGAAAAGAATAGGCCCAAGTATGGAACTTGGGCTTGAGTTCCAAAGGAACTCAGCACGACCAGATCGTACATGCACAAAAGAACAGGGGAAATAATTAGTGCAAAATCAATTAGATATAAAATTATAGCAAGTGACAATTATAACATGAGGGGAGGAATACAATGAAACTAATTTTACTTGTATTAACCTGATGGGGATTAATAGGAATTTCCCTCTGGGCTGCTGACACTTTAGAGTTCACAAGAGTCTTAGGGACCCCGAGCAGTACTTATGCCAGGGATGGGTACTTTAGCCACAATCTAAGTTCACACTTAAAACCCTAGGACATCTACTCTTACTCTCCCTCAAAGGTTTTACACAAGCAAGGTTTTAGCAATTTCATGCATTGTCAGAAATAAACACAAGGTTCATGATAAGTTTATCAAAATCTCAGACGCACAGAAGTCCAATACACGGACACAAACATCTACTGAAGATGTTGCATTATCATCAAACTACCAAGACATGAGCAACTCAGAACCAGCAACAGTACTGACCCTAAACTCCCTTACCAGAATATTAACAAAAGGGTATATCATATAAAATGGACTGATAGAGTCTAGTAACATTAGTGACCTTAAGGTTGATCTTAACATATGTCAAAACACTTAGAAGGATCATTATTAATATACAACAAGTTAACTGCACAATATCAGCAGATAAGTACTACTTCTAGTCAATGCAGGTTTCAAAGAGATTTAGTCAAGTGGTCCAAGCAGTGATAAATGACACCGAAAGACATATGCACTAGTTCAATTAGCTCTACTGAAGATTTATCATTTCAGGGCCTTTAAACTTGTCCATAACACTTAGGGCAAACCAATAGACATTTCATATTAGTTTGGGACTAAAATATACATGGCTAAAGCCATTTTGTACTTGTTCAAACTTCTTAGAGGTGATGGTAGATAACAAAGACACGAATATACCCTGAGGGGTCAGTTTTTTCTAATGACATGATATCTAGTGGTAACAATGGGTAGTTTAACGGGTTTTCAGGCTGCTAGATCCTATTAACACTACATTTCATGATCAGGTCCCTACATAGTGACATCATATAGACAATGAGCAACAAGTAGAGAGGTTTATCCTTAGTTGATTAAAGCAGGATAAGCAGGTTGTAATCAGTTCATTTAATCAGATAATTGAGTTCAGTGACAAGTTATACCAACACAGTCTGATTCCTGACCTTCACATGCCTGTAAAGATTCTAAATAGCCACTCCAATATAGTTCAGAATATGAGATAAAGAAGGACATGGCAAATTAAAACAGAGCAAGTGAGCAGGCTCAGGTTTATCACATGATCTCAAGCCACAATGATAAATTTATATGAGTCACTAAGAACACAGAACAAGACTATCAACTAGAGTCAACAAGTCAAACATGAAGTTCTAATAAGATTCTCCCACTTAACTAAGACACAACAATATAATTTCTTGGACATGATGACCATGCTAATGGAGATAACAGGACATTAGAGAGGATTTAGAAACATGATTCGATTGGCTTTTCTCAGATGATAGTGTTCATATAATTATTTCTCAATTAACAAAGGTAAATCACATATAAAATCAGCATAAGTTTTCAATTTTGACTACATTCAAAGACTTAGCAGAATATGTTAATGAGAAGAGCATGCATAATCATTTTTACTATCTATTACAGGTTAATAACAACACAGAGTGACATAACTATCAGGGATCATGATCAACCTCAGAGTGAACAGAATAACATGAAGGTTAATAATTAGTAAAACCCCACACCAACATGTTTAGCAGATGATTTTCAGTATAAATGACATAAACATAGAGTCACATAACAAATTTAGGAAAAGCTAAAGAGAAGAGGTCAGCATACGTTGACCTTTTGTGGAGCAGAAAACAAAGCATATGCTAACAGCTTTCTAAGATGTTGAATCATTCGATCAACTCACAGTATATTGAACTCCAACAAAGAATGAAAAGAAGAAAGATAAGTTAGAAACGAAATACTGGAACTCAAATTTCAACGAAAAAGACTTGAACTTTTTCTTTGAGTAGTACTATAGTAGGTGCATTGATGTATATTGATGTCTGTTAGGTGAGAGAATTTAAAGGTCGTATTTATAGTGGCCTTCAAGCCTTAGGGTTCCGGTTAATTCAGAATTGATAGTGGAAAGTGATGAAGGTAGGATGATGATATCGATAGGAGTGAAATTAGTGAAGAACAACGATGAAAACATCACAAGGATTACCTGGGCACAAGGGTCGATCATTGAAGCTTTTGGACTGCCGGTCAAGCCCCAATATAAGTGACCTCTGAATAAAGAATAATAATTGTGAAATATGAGGTAAACAACTATGCATGCCATGAATTTGAAAGATCGAAGGAAGAACAAGAGAATTTTAGTCGCACCTTTTAGGTCTAGTGTTAGAATTGAGGATTTTTATATTTAATGACGAAAATGGAAGTAATCGGTTGGATTTGCGGATGTAGGGGACGAATTGAGTGGTTTGGGGTTTGAATCGGTAAACATTGCACAAATTGTTTCAAGGATTTTTGATAGAAAGGTTGACGAGGATGAGAAAGAGAGGTGACTGGGTAAGGTTAAAAATTAATAGGGCTTGGGGTCTCCAAGGATTAAAAAAGAAAGATTGAATCTAAGTCGTTGTATCTCTTAATCAACGACCCCGAGTTTTTAGAATGTGAGATTTGATAAAAATGGTTATTAGGGAGAAAAGGGGGTTGTTGGATCCAACAGTTGAGATAGGATCTGGCAAAAGATTTAAAATAAAGGAAAAACATGAATTAATGTGGACCGTTGATGATTTAGATCAACGTTCCAGATCTGTTGTGTTTATTTTGTGAGTGAAAAACATAGGCGATGTGAAACGATGCCATTGGCTGAGATGTAATGGCATGGATTACAAATAAGTCATTGAAGAGGTAGGCTTGGACCGGGTCAGGGGTTTGGGCTTGTGGGTTTTGGGCCAAAATGGCTTAAATGAACTTAAACACTCACGACCCAAATTTTCACCCCGTCGTGATGGCGCCTAAAACACGTGCTAGGCAAGACGAAAATCACATAACAACTAAATATTTCAATAAAAACCCAACCGCATAAATATCATAAATATCAAATACAAATAACTGAAATACTGCTACAACTACCCCAAAATATGGTGCCAATGGGTACAAAGAACTACTGAGTATCAAAACATAAACCAATTCCCTAGTACAATCGTCTGAGTAATAGAATAGTATAGAAAAAAATAAGGAAAAGAGAGAGTCAATGTCTTCGGACGTCATAGCACCTACCTTGAAATCTCCAAGCAGGTATTAGCATGTATCTAGAAATCACCATATCCAGATGTACTAGATCTGCACACGAAGTGCAAAGTATAGTATGAATACAACTGATTTCATGTACTCAATAAGTAACAGAACTAACCTTGGGCTGAAAGTAGTGACGGGCTCAAAAGAAAATAGTGAGAGTCAAATATAATGACAACACAGGTATAATGATGTCAATAAGAATAAACAACTCAGATTCATTATCATAATCATCTCGTTCATGTTACAGAAAACTTAGACATGCTTTCAAATTCAACAATTAAAGCCCAACACTGATAGGAACATGTGGATTACAGCTAGCAAGAGGAATGGTACATCTCTATGCCTACATCTCATATATGCATGCCAAATTAATGATTTCATGGTGAAATTTCCAAATACTCACACTCTCGGATTACTCAATATGTCTGTCAAATGCCCACTTAACACACACACAATCACTCAGCACTGTACGGGTGCTTGGCATCAATGCCCCACACCAAAGCACGTGTATATATATCATTGTGTATGCGCTCCTTGTTGGTATGTCAGACTCCTAAGGGGAAGATCTTTCCTAGCGGTAATCATATCCTATTAGCCCAATCCACATAATGATGATGATGACGATGATAGTAGTAAAGAGAATATGGCATGCTGCGACATGCAGCCCAATCCACAATAGCACTCACAACACGGCTCTCAGGCCCACCTCAGTCATCATGCACTCAAGTCTCAAGGGCTCACAATCTCGTACTATTCAGCCTAAGCAATGATACCATGTGATGTAACATTGAATGATAAACAGAGACTAACATATGATATTCAAATGAAAACCCGTGACTGAGTATATAATTACAGTTAAAGTAGATAACTCAAAACAAAAGAAATAACCTCATTAAGTCTCAACCGAATAAGCACTTAGCCTAAAAATGATTTCTAACATGAATCACAGCTCAATTACTCTAACAATTAGGGATTATACGGATAAAACAAGACTTGATATCGACACGATACAAAATCAACTTGGATCATTATTAACATGGTGCACACCCACACGCCCGTCACCTAGCATGTGTGTCACCCCAAGACAACATATATAACACGTTTTTCTGGGATAAATACCCTTAATTCCAAGTTCAAAAATGGTACTTACCTCAAAACGCGCTTACCAATACTCTAACAAGCCCTTCCTATGTGTATCGGCCTCCAAACGACTCGAATCTAGTCACAAATAACTCAATATCAACAAATAATGTCGTAGGAAACAAATTCAAACAATAAAGTTTCAATCTTTATGAAAATCAAAATGTCAACCCCCGGCTTGCACCTCGGAACCTGACAAAATTTACAAATTCCGAACAACTATTCGATTACGAGTCCAACTATACCAAAATCATCCACTTCCGATTTTCAAATCTTCGTTCTTTATTTTTTAAACGTTTTTACAAAATCCCCAATTTCTCTACTCTAAATCACCAAATAAATAATATTAACAAGGATGAAATCATGATAAATGAACAAACTTGAGTGAAAAACACTTACCTCGATCCAAGACGTGAAAATTCCCTTCAAAATTGCCCAAAACCGAGCTCTACAACTCAAAATGATATAATAACTCTAACCTTCCAAATGGGATTTAATATAATCAGCCCAGTTATTCCTCTTCGTGAACGAGGAAGAATCCTTGCGTTCGCGAAGCATAAAACACACCAGCTGCCAAAATATCCTATGCAAACGTGATGCCTCATAGTGCTTCGCCTACGCGAATGCGTCCCCCTATCCGCAAATGCGAAGGCTTATGGCCTGGTGCCCAAGCCAACCTCTCTCTTCTACGCAAACGCAGCTCCACTCTCGCGATCGCGATGCTCTGCCCCTCCAAACCTTCACGAACGTGTCATCCTCTTTGCGAACACGAAGAACAAAACCACCTGCCACTGAATAACACTACACGAACACGAACACGACCACTATGTCGCAATCGCAAAGAGGGATACACCGGAAATCAGATCAGCAGTTCCTCAAGACCAAAATAAAGCTGAACTTGATCTGAACCACGTCTGATGCTCTCGGGACCCCATCCAAACATACCAACATGTCCCAAAATGATACAAACTTATTTGAAGCCTTAAATCACTTCAAACAATATCAAAATCACGGATCGCACCCTAATTCAAGCCTAATGAAACTAATAAACTTCCAGCTTCTGAAACCAAGGACAAACCATATCAAATCAACTCCGAATGATCTCAAATTTTGCACACTAGTCCCAAATGACATAAATTACCTATTCAAACTCCCGGAACCAAAACCAAAACCGATATCAATAAAGTCAACTCTCGGTCAAACCTCTAAATCTTCCAAACCTTCAAATTTCCAACTTTAGCCAATTCAAGCCAAAACGACCTAAGGACTTCCAAATCGATATCCGGACATACGTCCAATTCCAAAATCACCATACGAAGCTATTGAAATCATTAAAACTCCACTGGGGATTAGTCTACAAAAAATCAAACTCCAGTAAACTCTTTCAACTTAAGCTTCCAACTTTGGGACTAAGTGTCCCAATTCACTCCAAAATTTTCCCGAAATCAATCCAACCACCCCGACAAGTCATATAGCCACAAATGAACGTAGGAGAATAGATAAATAGGGGAACGGGAATACAATACACGAACGACCACCAGGTCGTTACAAACCCATAGCCACATTGAATTTATATGGTTAATTGTAATTATAGCCTTTTGAGCTTTTAAACCCCTTTCAAATCAACTAAATCACGCTTAATTAATCGTAATAAATTACAATAAAATATAATCATCAAATATATTACTAATTACTGTAATTAATTGATTATTTATTAAAATATTTTATTTTGTGAAACTAATTTTGGTTAATTAAAGTAATAAAGGTTGTATAGTTATAAATTAAAGATTAATTCAATGAACTAATTGTAAAATTTATTTACTAAAATATAAATATTATTTTAATAGTTTAGAATAGTTAGAGTAATTTATTTGATAATATTTAATATTAAATGGCTATTAATTCAACCAAGGTAACTATTGTTACATATAATATTTTAGAAAAAAATACTAAATTTTGACTACTAAATATTTTATCATATCTATTTCTAATTAATAAGCATATCTAATTTTAATTTTAAAAGGGAGGGTCAAAATTGGTCGTCAACAAGCTTTGCCTCTACCCCTGGTGGTGGTTGCAACTTGGGACTCTGGTTCTGGATCCGCTGTAGATGATTCACGTGTCCTTGCCATGTGTGAAAGAATAAGAGAAGAAGATTCAAACTTCATGATAGAACAAAGTTGCACGATAGAGAACGAAAGAAAGTGATTTGTTTCTAAAGCCTTATTGCCTCTAGAACAAAAGTATAGATGTCTCTGTACCGATCCTCAAGATTCTATCAAGCTTGCTCATAACTCGTGAGACCTATGCAACTTAGAGCTCTAAAACCAACTTGTCACGACTCAAAATTCCAACCAATCGGGGTCATGATGGAGCCTAACACCACTTTCTAGGTAAGCCAACACGCAACAGAAAGTATGAAAGAACTACAATGAACAACTTATATCAAGATAACAATATTATGAGGCTTGAGGACCCAAAAATACGAAAAAGATGTAAAAAAACCACAAAAGAGCAGAAAGGATGCAAGTATGCGGTCGCATAACTCACATGCGAACCGCATAACTCAATAGGCGACCGCAAACTGGAGCAGAGCATTTGGCCAAATCAAGAGAAGATTATGCGATCCATTATGCGATCGCATAACACATTTGCGAGCCGCATAACGGGCCGCATAATTCCAGTTGAGATAGCCTCCCAAGATTTGCGATGGAATAATGTGGTCGCATAACAGATATGCGAACCGCATAACTGATAAACGATGGACTCCTGGAACTGGTGACATGAAATTTTGCGATGGTTTGGGAGATTATGCGGACCGCATACCTGATTTGCGATGGATATGCGGTCTCATAAGTCGTCTGCACGGGAAATTTTGTCCAATTTTGGCTCTGACTTTTAGCCCACGATAAATAGATTTATTAGGGTTTTTGTGGGTCATCTTGTCTAAAAAAAGAGGCTACAATACAAGGCATTGAATATTCATTCTTTTGGAAGCTTTAGAAGAAAGATTCTTTCACTTTTGTAAACATTATGACTTTGAATATTGTTATCTTTTTGTATTTTGTTATGAGTGGCTAGTTTTAAATACTAAGGTTGTGGACCCTAAATGGGTGTAATGTTAATGAGTGTTTACCATTGAATATATATAATGGTTGGTTGATATTTATTCATTACTTCATTTATTGATGGTGGTTGCAAACATTAGCAAATGCCATTTTACTCTTTCTTTACTTGGAAAAGTAGGTTAGGGTTTGGTAGAAGTGAATATCAAAAACTCAATGTCACGACCCAGAATCCTAATCCAGGTCTTGATGGCACCCAACGGCGGTGTTAGGAAAGCCAATATGAAATACACTAAGTGTTACCCTTCCCATTTGATTAAACAAGTCAATAATTACCAATTTTAAACAGTTAAACATGATGGTAGTTGGATGCGAACATAAAAGCATAACAATACGTGGCCAAAATAAAGCATATGCATGCCTATACAACCCAAAACCCAAAATATATATACATTATGCGTGTGCCAAGAACTAGTGTCATCGGCAAACTAACGGAATATACAAAGGATAATAATATATACAAATCCACAGTCTGATTGAAATAGACGGGGAAAATAACAAAAGTAAATGAAACTCCATGGTGCTGCTGGGGGGTCGCCAGAGGAAGCAGCTCACCGTGAAGTCAAGTCCACTAGATAAGGGTCTATCTCCGGTACAATAACCAGAAGCACCAGCCTCAGAACCTGTACAGTTAAGTACAGAAATGCAACATGAGTACATATTAAAATAAATGTGTACCCAGTGAGTATCCCGCCTAATCTCTAAGAAGTAGTGACGAGAGGTCGACTCGATACTCACTAAAGTTCAACTGTAATAACGTATGATAGAATATAATGAAATACAGTAGGCATGTCGGGAAATAAGCAACAAGTACATGTCAAGAGCGAAAATCCAAAAAACTACAGAATTAAGCAATAATGCCCTTTCATGGGTAATACCACCGAAACAAAACAATAATCACCAAGTCATAGATCTGCCGTGGCGTACGGCCCGCTCCGATAAGGTACCTTCTAAACTCGTCATGGCGTACGGCGCGATCCCATATGTATCTCAATACTTCTCAACACTGTCGTGGCGTACAGCCCGATCCCATATTCATTTCAATTACTTTTCGACTCTGCCGTGGCGTACGGCCCGATCCCATATATATCACAAATACTTTTCAACTCTGTCATGGCGTACAGCCCGATCCCATATATATCACAAATAATTTCTTTACATAATAAATTCCTTTCCATTAAACAATTCCATAAAGCCTCAGAGGAACAATACTATACAGAACATAATCTCA
This sequence comes from Nicotiana undulata, assembly GCA_005239495.1. Lineage (NCBI taxonomy): Eukaryota > Viridiplantae > Streptophyta > Magnoliopsida > Solanales > Solanaceae > Nicotiana > Nicotiana undulata. The sequence goes on from ML286103.1 coordinate 56,999, forward strand.
TAGTACATATGGCGTCACAATAAATCATATAAAGCGTTGCAAGGAAGAATATAAGGCATTAAGAGGAAGCATATAAGTCATGATGTGGGCCTAACTACCCGGACATAACAATGATAGACGCTACGTACGGACTAATGTCACTTGGCGCGTACGTAGCCCCCAAACAATTTACACATAGCATATACATCACCTATGGGGACAATTCCCTCTTACAAGATCAGAAAGGAGACTCACCTCGTGTCGAATCTACCCCTCGAACCACAATTGCGCCCGAAACTCCGAACTCTACACCCGAGGACTCGCAACTAGCCAAAAAATGTAAAATAATATCAATGCATGCACAATGCGGGAAATTATCCTAGTTGTTCACTAAAATCGCTATTCTTGAAGAATTTCCAAATTCCAACCCCGGTCTCGCATGTTCAAATTCTGAAAATTCACGAAGGGATCACTCATCCATAGCCTAAGGATCATTAAGGTGTGATTTCTACTTGAATTCATGGCCTAAGATGGAAAAATCACAAAATCCCCAAGAGCCCTAAAATTACTACCTAATTCTATCATTTTTGATAACTTAGGGGGATTTTAACTAGGAATTGATGTTTGAAACTAGTAAAAACCATGGAATTTACTTACCTCAATAACAGTGGTGGAAGGTTCCTTGAAGAGCTCTCTGAAGACTTGAAAAGGAAGATGAAAATGGAGGAAATAAGCTAAGTCTGGTATTTAATAACACTGCCCAGGGATTCCTTCATTGCGATCGCGACAAGGGCCCTGCGATCGCGAAGGGCAACTGGCCAGACCTCAGCGATCGCGGCAGGGGTCCTGCGATCGCGAAGTCCAACTGGCCAGACCTCTGCGATCGCGGCAGAGGTCCTGCGATCGCGAAGAGTAACTGTTCCCGGCCCTGGCTTGGCACTATGCGATCGCGAGGATAGGGCTACGATCGCGAAGGCATGGAGTCCAGACTTCCGCGATTGCGAATAGGAAGCTGCGATCGCGAAGAAAAATCAGCAGCCCAACCCAAATCCTTATCCGCGATCGCGACCCACCTTCTGCGATCGCAGAGAAGGAAATCAGACAGCAAAAATCTGGTTTTTCCAACTTAGCTCCCGGGGGTCCAAAACTCACCCGAGCCCCTCGCGACCCCGTCCAAAAGCACCGGCAAGTATGTATTCATGATATGGACTCGCTCAAACTTTCGGAAAGCGAAAACCAACAACAAAACTCAAAATCCAACCCCAAAACAAAATTGAATCATGCTTAAGAACTTAAGATTCTAGAATTCATTTCATTGCGACGAGTCGGCCTATACTACTCGAAATGATTTCAAATTTTGGAGACAAGTCGTAAATGACATAACGGAACTATTCCCAGTCTCGGAATTGCATTCGGACCTTGGTAACATAAAATCACATTCCAAACCAAATTTCAATTTCTATGAAGATCCTCCAAACTTCATTAACTCTAAATTTTCCCATTTCGATCCGAAAACCGTCAAATCAAGTCCGTTTCTTACCAAATTTACCAAATAACTTAAATAACACATATTGAACCTGTCTCAGGCTCCGGAACCATAATACGGGCCCGGCAGCACAGGTTTCACGTCGAGGTTCATTTTCATAAGCCTTTATTATTTTCAGAAAATAGTTTTCTTTAAAAATTCATTTCTCGGACTGATGAACCCCTTAGCCAATAACTCCTCAAGTTGCTCATTTAACTCTTTCAACTCCTTAGGATCCATACGATACGGGAGAATGGAAATAGGCTGAGTATCTGGAGCTAAATCAATACAGAAATCAATATCTTGATCTAGAGGCATGCCTAGAAGATCTGATGGAAATACATATATAGGGGAACCCAAGGACCCACGAGGGATATCCAAAAAATGAGAAAATAGTACTGAAACATATGAATACGTGGATCCTGGGTCAAATAGTACTGAAGCCTCTCTACCACATACTGAGATAATACCTATGATTACGGCGTCTGAGACCACTGCATCTGATCTGGCCGGAATGGCATAGAATCTGGGTGAGGCTCCGGAAGCCTGAACTCCCCCAAAGTGAATAGGAACTAACTGACCTCCTCCCGGCTGGCCTCCCCCTCTAGGACGACCCCTGCTGACCTGTCCTCCACCTCAAGGTGGCCGGACTGCTGGTGCTGAACTCCTAGGCTGATAACTCTGTTGTACTGCCTTGCCCTGATACCTGGGACAATACCTCCACGTATGACCTGGCTCCCCATTCTCGAAATAACCTCCTGGCACTACAGCCCGCTGCCCGAAAGAGGAAGAACCCTGAATAGCCGAAGGGCGGTGTGAACCCTCTGGTAAGGCACTGAAATAGGTACCAGAGGATCTCTGATGACTTGAATAACCGCTGGGTGCACTATGGATGGATAGAGGACGATAGGAACGCTCTAGCATAGCGCCGAACTGAGGCATCAATGAACCACCTCGAGGGGGTAGTGGGGGTGCTGAATATGAAGGTCTGCTAGGCTGACCATCCCCGAACTGACCCCTGCTCCTAGCTGAAACATCCATGAACTCTCCTGAGAACCTAGCCCTCTTGTCCCGCTGACCCTGCTAACCCTGTTCCCTGCTCCTCAACCGATACCCCTCAATCCGTTGAGCTATCTCGACTACAAGCTGGTAGGGGGTACCCATCTCCAGCTCTCGGGCCATAGAGGCCCTAATACCTGTATGCAAGCCTGCCACAAACAGCCGCACCCTCTCGCCATCGGTAGGCAATATCATAAGAGCATGGCGAGATAACTCGAAAAATCTAGCCTCATAACCAGTCACTGACATCTGCCCCTGCTCTAGTCGCTCAAACTGACCTCGTAGCTCCTCCCTCTCAGAAGGTGGAATGTATCTGTCTAGAAATAGCTGAGCGAACTGATCCCAAGTGACAGGAGGAGAATTTGCTGGTTTGCTTAGAATATATGACTGCCACCACCTGCGAGCTCTGCCCTCTAACTGAAAGGTGATGAAATCCACTCCATGGGACTCCAAAATCCTCATGTTGTGCAGTTTGTCCCTGCACCTATCAATGAAATCCTGAGCATCCTCTCCCCGCTCACCCCCGAAGACTGGAGGGCGAAGTCGGGTCCATCTATCCAACATCCTCTGCTTGGCACCCTCTACAACTGGCCTGGGCCCTAGGGCTGCTACTACGGGCTGAACCCCTCCCACGGGCGGTGTGCCCGAGGTATGACGTGATGTTGTTGCCTGACATGTGGCCTGAGCGGTAGGGGTCTGAACTCCCCCTCCCACCTGAGAAATAGCAGGGTCGGCTGGAAATAAACCAGCCTGGGACAAAGTGTCCATGAATCTCAGCATACGGCCTATGACCTCCTTGAAGCCTGGCCCCGTCATGAAATCCACTGGAGCAGGTGCTACTGGAGGCACCACATCCTTCTCCTCCATAATCGGGTCCTCTGGTGATGCCACTGGTGTAGCTCTGGGATGCCCTCGTCCCCTACCTCGAGCAGGTACTCTACCCCTGCCTCTCCCCCGACCACGGGCGGCGAGGGAAGCGGCATCTCCCAGGCCAGAAACATCGGATGCGCGCGTCCTCACCATCTGCGATAGAATAGAATAATAAGTTTGAGTACATCATGGATTGCACGACAGGATATGAATAAAGGGAAGTTTCCTAACACCCCATAGCCTCCTGAAGATAAGTATAGACGTCTTCGTACCATCCGCAAGACTCTATTGGGCTTGCCCGTGACTCGTGAAACTTACGTTAACCTAGGGCTCTGATACCACGTTGTCACGACCCAAAATCCTAATCCAGGTCGTGATGGCGCCCAACGGTGGGGTTAGGCAAGACAATATGAATTACACTAAGTGTTACCCTTCCCATTTGATTAAAGAAGTCAATAATTACCAATTTTAAACAGTTAAACATGATAATAGCTGGATACGAACATAAAAGCATAACACTAAGTGGCCAAAATAAAGCATATGCATGCCTATACAACCCAAAACCCAAAATATATATACACTACGCGTGTGCCAGGAACTAGTGTCACGAGTGTCATGGGAAAACTAACGGAATATACAAAGGATAATAATATATACAAATCCACTGTCTGAATGAATTAGACGGGGAAAATAACAAAAGTAAATGAAACTCCATGGTGCAGCTGGGGGGGGGGGTCTCCATAGGAAGCAGCTCACCGTGAAGTCAAGTCCACTAGCTCAGGGTCTATCTCCGGTACAATAACAAGAAGCACCGGCCTCAGAACCTAAACAGTTAAGTACAGAAGTGCAGCATGAGTACATATTAAAATAAATATGTACCCAGTGAGTATCCCGCCTAATCTCGAAGAAGTAGTGACGATAGGTCGACTCGATACTCAATAAGGTCCAACAGTAATAACGTATGATAGAATATAATGAAATACAATAGGCATGTCAGGAAATAAGCAACAAGTACATGTCAAGAGCGGAAATCCAAACAACTACTGAATTAACCAATAATGCCCTTTCATAGGTAAGACAACCGAAACGAAACAATAATCACCAAGTCTTATATTCGTTGTGGCGTACGGCCCGCTCCCATAAGGTACCTTCTAAACTCGTCGTGGCGTACGGCCCGATCCCATATGTATCTCAATACTTCTCAACACTGTCGTGGCGTATGGCCCAATCCCATATATATTTCAAATACTTTTCAACTATGTCGTGGCGTATGGCCCGATCCCATATTCATTTAAATTACATTTCTACTCTGCCGTGGAAAACGGCCCGATCCCATATATATCACAAATACTTTTCAACTCTGTCGTGGCGTACGGCCCGATCCCATATATATCACAAATACTTTTCAACTCTGTCGTGGCGTACGGCCCGATCCCATATATATCACAAATACTTTCTTTCCATACAAATTCCTTTCCATTCAACAATTTTCCATAAAGCCTCAGAGGAACGATACTATACAGAACATAATCTCATAGTACATATGGCGTCACAATAAATCATATAAAGCGTTGCAAGGAATCATATAAGGCATTACGAGGAAGCATATAAGGCATTACGAGGAAGAATATAAGGCATGATGTGGGCCTAACTACCCGGACATAACAATGATAGTCGCAACGTACGGACTCTCGTCACTTGGCACGTACGTAGCCCCCAAACAACTTACACATAGCATATACATCACCTATAGGGACAATTCCCTCTTACAAGATTAGAAAGGAGACTCACCTCGTGTCGAATCTACCCCTCAGACCACAATTGCGCCCGAAACTCCGAACTCTACACCCGAGGACTCGCAACTAGCCAAAAGGTGTAAAATAATATCAATGCATGCACAATGCGGGAAATTATCCTAGTTATTCACTAAAATCGCTATTCTTGAAGAATTTCCAAATTCCAACCCCGGTCTCGCATGTTCAAATTCCGAAAATTCACGAAGGGATCACTCATCCATAGCCTAAGGATCATTAAGGTGTGATTTCTACTTGAATTCATGGCGTAAAATGGAAAAATCACAAAATCCCCAAGAGCCGTAAAATTACTACCTTATTCTATGATTTTTGATAACTTAGGGGGATTTTAACTAGGAATTGATGTTTGAAACTAATAAAAACCATGGAATTTACTTACCTCAATAACACTGGTGGAAGGTTCCTTGAAGAGCTCTCTAAAGACTTGAGGAGGAAGATGAAAATGGAGGAAATAGGCTAAGTCCGGTATTTAATAACACTGCCCAGGGATTCCTTCACTGCGATCGCGACAAGGGCCCTGCGATCCCGAAGGGCAACTGGCCAGACCTCTGAGACCGTGGCAGGGGTCCTACGATCGTGAAGGCCAACTGGCCAGACCTCTGCGATCGCAGCAGAGGTCCTGCGATCGCGAAGAGTAACTGTTCCCGGCCCTGGCTTGGCACTATGCGATCGCGAGGATGTGGCTGCGATCGCGAAGGCATGGAGTCCGGACTTCCGCGATTGCGAATAGGAAGCTGCGATTGCGAAGAACAATCAGCAGCCCAGGCCAAATCCTTATCCGCGATCGCGACCCACATTCTGCGATCGCAGAGAAGGAAACTATACAGCAAAAATCTGGTTTTTCCAACTTAGCTCCCGGGGGTCCAAAACTCACCCGAGCCCCTCGAGACCCCGTCCAAAATCACCGGCAAGTCTGTATTCATGATACGGACTCGCTCAAACTTTCGGAACGCGAAAAGAGACAACAAAACTCAGAATTCAACCCCAAAACCAAATTGAATCATGCTTAAGAACTTAAGATTCTAGACTTCATTTCACTGCGTCGAGTCGGCCTATACTACTCGGAATGATTTCATATTTTGGAGACAAGTCGTAAATGACATAACGGAACTATTCCCAGTCTCGGAATTGCATTCGGACCTCGGTAACATAAAATCACATTCCAAACCAAATTTCAATTTCTATGAAGATCCTCCAAACTTCATTAACTCTAAATTTCCCATTTTGATCTGAAACCCGTCAAATCAAGTCTGTTTCTTACCAAATTTCACAAATGACTTAAATAACACATATTGAACCTGTCCCGGGCTTCGGAACCATAATACGGGCCCGGTAGCACAGGTTTCACGTCGAGGTTCATTTTCATAATCCTTTATTATTTTCACAAACAATTTTTTTTTAAAATTCATTTCTCGGACTTGGGTCCTCAGAATTTGATTCCGGGAATATGCCCAAGTCTCGTATTTTCCTACGGACCTCCCAGGACCGCTAGATCACGGGTCCGGGTCCGTTTACCAAAAATGTTTACCAAAGTCAACTTTATTCAATTAATTATCATAAATTCCACTCTTTATCAAATGTTTTACATTAAGGCTTCCCGGCAACGCGCCCGGTCTACGCACGCATATCGAGGTGATATTAATGGAGGTTTTCGGGGACTCGGAACACAGTTATAATTAATCTTATATAGGATGACCTTTTGGGTCATCACACTCAAGGATTTAAACCTTGTTTAATAGAATCGCTTAGGAATAAGTGGGTTTTATTTGGCATAAATTGATTGTTATTAATTACAACTCTTTTATATTTTAAAAAATCATAAAGAGGAAATACTACCCAACTATTGGAAAATATTGGGTAGTCATTAAGAAATCATTTGCATATCAAAGAACCTTCCATTAGAAATATATCATATTAACACCAATGTCATTACATTTCATTGAAGGGGACACAACCTTGGTTTCGTTAATCAAATTAATTACAATCTTACACAATTACACTCGTTTCTATTTCACTCAATTACAACTCTCTATTCAAGTCATCTTTTCACACCTATTCCCTGTGGGATTCGACCCCAACCTAGTTGGGTTATTATATTTGACATCGACCGCTTTACACTATTTAGTAAAGTGTAATTTGAGCGTATCAAATTTTAGCGTCGTTGCCGGGGAATACGGTCTTGAAATTACTCACTAGTGTGCACTTTACTTTACATCTTTTTCTATTCCATCACACTTTGCTTGGTGTGCTAGGTAAGCATGGCCGATTATGATGAATAAGAGAATCCCTTTGCGAATATTGAGGAATATATTGATGACACCAACGCCATTGTCCCTCCGCGGTTTGACGCTGCTACATTCAAGGTAGAGCATGGTTTAATCCTAGTGCTCAAGGAAGAAGGATTATTCAAGAACTCTACAGATGATGATCCAACGCAACACGTTAGGAACATCTTGGGTGTGTGCGCAATGCATAAACAGAACAATGTTACAGACGATGCCTTGAGACTGCAGGTATTCAAATACTCATTTACTGGAGAGACGAGAAAATGGATTCAGAATCTACCTCCTCATTCTATACACTCTTGGCCCGAACTCGTCCGTGCTTTCTTAGCCAAATGGTTCCCACATAGCAAGAAATATGAGCTCAGAGATAAAATCTTCTTCTTCAAACAACTACCAGGAGAACACTTACATGAGGTGTGGGATCGTTTCAAGTTAAACATAGTGAGGTCACCGAACCATGATTTTTCGGATATAATTTTGTTGGAGAAATTTTACATGGGTTTTGATCCCCTGAACCAGGCTATAGCTAAAAACACAGCAGATGGATCTTTCATGGACAAAACATTCTACAGGATTACACAGATTCTAGAAAAAATTGCCAAGCACAACCAAGCTTAGCACTCTAAAGATTACACTGGTGGAATTGCATACGGTAGTCCCTCTCTAACCAACACAATTAAAGAAAATCAAGAGAGAGACCAATTGAATGATGGCTTGCCACGAACATTGATGTGCTAACAATATGTTCACAGAAAGTCAGAAAAAGAAGGTAAATGTTGTGGAAGACATGCAACCCATGGTAAATCAAGAGTTCGAGGAAGCAAACTATGTTCATAATTCTCAAGGTGGTTATCGCCAACAAAATCAATAGAGGCAAAACCCTCAAGGACAAGGCCATCAAAATTGGCGCAATGATCAAGGTGGTTCGAGTCAAGGCACTTGGAGCAACAACAACAACAATTATGCCAACCGGAGTTTTAACCCCTATGTTCCACCAAAGGGGAAATATTCTAACTCCTCGCATTATAAGGAGGGTTCTTCTAGTGAATCTAAGTTGGAAGGCATGCTTGAGAAGATCTTGCAAAATCAATAAAGAGGCGACACTACAATGAAAAACATGGCCGAACTTGTGGGTTCACACACCACTTCTATACAAATGCTTGAAATGCAAATGCGGGATTTGTCAAGAGAACAAAATCCAATGCTAAAAAGTACACTCCCAAGAGACACAATTGCCAACCCTAAAGGTAATGGGAGTGGTCCAACTTCTCATTGCATGGCTATCACCACGCGAAGCGGGAAGGTAATTCAAGGAGAAAATGAACAAGTGGTTGAAGTTGATGACCTTGAGCAAGAGGTTGAGGCATGAGTTGAAGTGGCGATTGTTGTTGAAGTTGCAAAGCTCCCCCAAGAGGTGAAAGTCAAAAACGCACGCCATGATGAGGTAAAGGAAAAGGTGAAAACGGCCCTAAAATCTCTAGCACCAATTCCTCGACCTACTCCTACATTCTCTCAAAGGCTTGTTAGAAGGGTGGATAATAGCAATTTTGAGAAGTTTTATGACACTTTAAAGCAATTGTCGGTGAACATTCCAGTCTTGGAAACCTTTCAAGAGATGCCGGGATTTGCTAAATACTTAAAGGACTTGATAACTAAGAAAATATCCACCAAAAATGAAGTGGTGAGTGTGACTCACCGGGTTAGTTCTATTATTGCAACAACAACCGTCGAGAAGAAAGAAGACTCACGAGCATTCATCATCCCATGTACTATTGGCTTGCGAGATTTTGCAATGGCACTTTGTGACAATGGGGCTAGCATTAACTTGATGCCTCTTGCTATTTACAAGCAAGCGGGGTTAGGCTTGCCAATACCTACAAGCATGATATTACAAATGGCTGATCGTTCAATCAAGAGACCCATTGGAATTTTTGACGATGTCCTAGTGAAAGTGGGAGAGTTCCTCCTCCCGGCCGACTTTGTGATCCTTGATTGTGCCATTGACAAAGAAATTCCTATCATATTGGGGAGGCCTTTCCTTGCTAATGTAAGAGCACTGATGGATTCGAAACGAAATGAAATCAAGTTCCGAGTTAATGATGAAAAGTCACCTTTCAAGCAAGTAAGATTATGAATTTGCCACATGCATATGAAGGAATCTCAGTCATTGATGTTGTTGATGAGGTGGAGGATGCAAGTGAGATGAAAATGGAAGAAGAATGCCTAAGTGAGGCCTTAGCGACACTATTGGTGAATTTTGATGGTGAGGACATGGAGGGGTACGTGGAAGTTGTGACTGCATTAGAAGCGCGTGGGTCCTATACTTATGCACTGAAGAAGCTCTCTCTTGACTTAAAGAATAGAGAAACACCCCCCGCAAAGACTTCAATCATTGAGCTGCCACAACTTGAACTCAAGACACTTCCACCACATTTGAGGTATAAATTTCTTGGCTCCAATGATACTTTACCTATAATCTTTTATTCTTTGTTGAATAATGTGCAGGTAGGTAACTTATTGAATGTTCTGAGGAAATACCAGGAAGCCATCGGGTGGACAATAGCGTACATCCGAGGAATTCTCGCTGGAATTTATGAGCACAAAATCCAATTGGAGCAAGGAAGCAAGCCTATTGTGGAACACCAAAGGAGATTGAACCCATCTATGCAAAATGTGGTAAAGAATGAGATTATCAAGTGGTTGGAGGTCGGGGTAGTCTACCCGATCGCAGATAGTTCGTGGGTGAGCCTGGTGCAATGTGTACCGAAGAAGGAAGGCATGACTGTGATCCACAATGAGAAGAATGAGCTCATCCCAAAAAGGACGGTAACTAGATGGAGAGTGTGTATGAACTATCAGAAACTTAACAGTGCCACCTGCAAAGACCATTTCCCTATGCCTTTTATTGATCAAATGCTTAATCGGCTAACGGGAAGGTCATTTTTTTGCTTCCTAGATGGATATTCCGGCTACAACCAAATCAACATTGCATTGGAAGATCAAGATAAAACAACTTTCAAATGCCCTTATGTGACTTTTGCTTTTAGCTGGATGCCGTTTGGTCTATGCAAAGCTCCGGCTACCTTCCAACGATGCATGATGTCTATTTTCTCGGACATGGTGGAGGATTTATTTGAAGTTTTTATGGATGAATTCATGGTAGTGGGTGACTCTTTTGAGCATTGTCTTGAAAACCTTAAACAAGTGCTCAAAAGGTGTGAGGAGATGAACCTTGTGCTAAACTGGGAGAAGTGCCACTTCATGGTATATGAGGTCATTGTCTTGGGCCACAAAATTTCTAAACGTGGAATAGAGGTTGACCAAGACAAGATTGAAATTAATCAAATCTTGCTCCACCAACTTCAGTGAAAAGTGTCCGAAGTTTTTTGGGGCATGTCGGCTTCTATAGGCGTTTTATCAAGGACTTCTTTAAAATTTCAAATCCCATGTGCAAGCTCCTTGAAAAAGATTCCAAGTTTGTATTTGATGAGAAGTATCTCAAAGCATTTGAGGAATTGAAAGAGAAGCTCACTACGACACCTATTATTGTCACACCAGATTGGTACCTTCCATTTGAACTCATGTGTGATGCCAGTGGTGTAGCTATTGGGGCGATTCTGGGTCAAAGGCATAACAAAGTAATTCATCATATCTACTATGCCACCAAGACACTCAATGGTGCTCAAATGAATTATAATGTGACTGAGCAACAACTCCTTACTATTGTGTATGCCTTTGAGAAATTTCGAGCCTATTTGTTGGGATCCAAGGTGATAGTCTACATTGACCATGCTGCTCTTCTCTACCTCATAGAAAAGAAGTATGCCAATCCAAGATTGATCGGTGGTCCTTTTATTGCAAGAATTCGATTTTGAGGTTAAGGATCGAAAAGGAAGAGAAAATCAAGTTGTGGATCACCTGTCTAGGCTTGAAGAAGAAGTAAGGCCAAAGGAGAATTTTGAAATCAATGATGCTTTTCCATATGAGCACATATTGGAATTGTCTTACTCATCCGCTCCTTGGTATGCCGATATTGCTAACTACTTGGTTAGAGACCTTATTCCTCATGGATTGGAAACGTATCAACAGAAAAAGTTCTTGCGGGAGTGTAGGCAATACTAACTGGAGGAGCCCTTCCTGTTTCGTATTTGCACCCACAACATCATTCAGCGGTGTGTTCCGGAAGATGAGGTTGTGCCAATTCTCAAGGCATTCCATGACTCACCGGTTGGGGGTCATCATAGAGGAAACCGGATGGCACCAAAGGTGCTTGAATGTGGCTACTATTGGCCATCGATCTACCATGACGCGAATCAAATGGTCAAAGCTTGTGATCAATGTCAAAGGCAAGGATAACTTTCTAAAAGACATGAGATGCCTATGAATTTTGTAATGGAGGTTGAAATCTTCAATGTGTGGGGGATCGACTTTATGGGTCCCTTTGTGAGTTCTTATGGCATGAAGTATATCCTAGTGGCAGTGGACTATGTATCCAAGTGGGTCGAGACAATCGCCTTGCCTAAAAATGAGGCGAGGAGTGTGACCGCATTTTTAAGGAAAAGCATATTCACACGGCTTGGTACTCCCAGTCTCATCCTTAGCGATGGTGGATCTCATTTCTGCAACAAGGCATTCACCGGATTACAAGAAAAGTATGGCATCAAGAATAAGGTGGCAACACCTTATCATCCTCAGTCGAGTGGTCAAGTTAAAGTTTCCAACAGGGAGATTAAGAACATTTTAGCCAAAATTGTCAATGCAACAGGACCGACTGGTCAAGAAATCTAGATGATGCGTTGTGGGCATGTCGCACAACATTCAAGACTCCTATTAGCACTTCACCGTACCGGTTAGCCTTTGGTAAGGTATGTCATTTGCCCGTAGAGATGGAACACAAAGCCATGTCGGCTTTGAAAAAGTTGAACCTTGGCTGGGCTGAGGCTGTTAATCTAAGAATGACACAACTCAACGAGATGGAGGAATTTTATTTCCATGCCTATGAGAGTGCAGCCATGTATAAAGAATGAATGAAGTTTGTTCATGACAAGAAGATCTTGAAGCGGGAGTTCAAATCGGGTGACTTGGTCTTGCTCTTCAACTCAAGACTCAAGTTATTTCTGGGCAAACTCAAATCCAAATGGTCTGGCTCGTTCAAAGTGGTGGATGTGTCCTCTTTCGGAGCTATTGAATTAGAATCGGAGGACGGACTTCGACATTCAAAGTGACTGGTCAGTGGGTTAACCATTACCTGGGCACAACAGAAGACAAGCACTTGGTAGAGAAATTTTCTCTCAAGGATGGTCCATCCCCCACCAATGAGTAGCCCCAAAAGGGGCCAACTTCGTCGTGTCGCAACGTAAATCAAGCGCTTCTTGGGAGGCAACCCATGTGTGGTAACACTCTTTTGTAGTTTATTTTTATTTATTTATATAGATTAGATTGAGGAATTTGACGTGTTTGTTAGAGTGCAAGTATTCCCAAATATCGTGAAACCGGGGGGCAAGGACTGAGGAAATTGAAGAAAAGTGACTTAGGGGAGTTTGCGGCAGCTATGCGATCACATAATGACTTTGCAAACTGCATAGTCATCGCAAACACGATCAGAAGATTGAGATAATTTGTTTTGCAAACCTGCGGTGAGGGTTCGAATTATGCGGTCCTCATATCAACTATGTGACCGCATAGTGCATCGCATACTGGAGATATGTGAACTAGCTCTAAAATCACCGCAAAACACTTATGCGATTGCATAACGTGTTGCGGACACTTTTCCATCGCAAAGAGCCCAGGTAAAAAGCTCCTAACCCTTCGCACGGTCACTCTCACTTTCACACAAGCACTCAACTACTCGCACAAATATAAAACACAAAAACAAAAGAAAAGCCAAAACGATTTTGAACACGAACAAGGATCATACAACAAGGATAGAAACTCATTGTGCTCATAATTCCAAAGCTAATTTCCATCTTTGTTCGACATCTGGTATGTGCCTTCTCGTCCTTTCTTTTTTTGTTCTTTTCTTTCCCTTTTTTTTCTTTCTCTCTTTTCTTTTCTTTCTTTTTATATTTGGACCCCATAGTTCGTGTTGAAGTCCTCAATATGGACGGTAGGTACCTTTGAGGGTGAGTAGTGGGTAAATCATGTTGCAAAATATTAGAAATGGTTAAAAAATGAAGATGACTTATGCGGGCCGCATAAGTAGTTTGCAGTCCGCAATGTCGTCACAGAGTAAACCCTAGCTGGAAAGTGAATGAAAAAAGATGCGGCGGATTATGCGGTCGCAAATGTGTTTTGCGGACCGCATATCCACCGCAAACAAAAATAGATTAAAGGGTGTGTATAATTATGCGACACGTTTGCAGTCACAACACCAATTTTGCGGTCAGTTTTGCGATCGCATAATGTTTTTTGTAAATTAGAGTGTGCAAATATGCGACGGGTTTGCGGTCCGCATAGTGGCTATGCGATAGCATAACCCATCGCATAATTTGGTTTCTTCTGGGGGTATGCAATTTCGCAGCGGGTTTGCGGTCCGCATAGTGGTTATGCGACCGCATAACCCATCTCATAACATATTTTCTTTTGTCAATTTTTTGTTGTATGCCTTCTATGCTATACCCATAATTCACACACTGCTTATTTGCAGAAATGGCACCAAGAAAATGTAAAGAATCATAAATTTTCATGTCTAAAATAATGCCCGAATAGGTCCCTGTGTTGTTATAACTGTAGAATTTCTTACAAACGGACCCTTTTGAGGTAAAAAATACCTCGGGACTTAAAAGATAAAATTTTCCAGAATTGCGCAGATATGCGGTCCACTATGCGATCGCAGATCAGGTATCGCATACCTTGACAGCCTGCTATCCAATTTGAGGACAGTTATGCGGCCCAAGATGCGATCACATTTAGAGAATGCGGGCCGCATAGTTGTCGAATTCTTGCACCTTGGTTCTTGCAGAGGGAGTTATGCGATGCACTATGCGATCGCATAACATGCATGCAGACCGCATAATGGTCGCATACCAGGGAAGTCAGGTTCCCCTTTTGGCCCACTCGAGGGCCAACTATGCGACAGGAATGCGGACCGCATAGCAGAAATGCGATCGCATTCTTGACCGCATTTCCTGCTTTGGGGCTCTTTTAATTTCTAATTTTACACCCGACCCCCAGTTTAATAAAACACCCCTCCCCTTCATTTTTAACATCTATCAGAACAAAAATAGAGAGAAGGGAGAGTGGGTTTAGTGAGAGAAAGTCTTCTTCTTCATCAAATTGCTCCATCATCTCTACTCATGCCCGGAAATTATCGAGTAATCTTCATCTTCTTCACTCTAAGAGGTAAGTCCCCACCCCATTTCCTTTTAATTCTCAGGTTTTAGCTAAAAAGGGGTAGAACACATAAGTTGATCCTTGAAAATAAAAGTCGATACCTTGCATGCATGTGAATTAAACTCCGTGATCTAGTTAAGGGAAACGAGTTTGGATAATTATTCACAAAAAGGGGGTTAGTAATATAAGGGGTCACATTGCGTTCGATAAAATGCCTAAATGAGTTCGAGTTATGTTCATGGTTCCTAATTCTAAGTGAAATATGTCACATTGTGGACTAGCTTTACGGTGCTAGACGGTTCGGCGAATTGTGATAGATATTAAAGGGGAATTTCGACTCGAGGTATGCATGGCTAAATTTAATCTTCGTAGAGTCACCTTGTTGGTGTCCGAGCATTCGGTATTAGTTTCTTGCTGAGTATATATGAAATTGATTGTTCGGCTGTGTTGAGGCGTAAGATTTCATTCTCTGATTTTCTTAGTTCGTTACCATGCTAATTGAAATTGTGAAAGGTGGTTTCTTTGTGATTACTTTGTCATGTGCAAGGTTCATTAAATGCTTGAATATGTTGGTATGAAAGAATGTTAACGGACCCAAATGTGTGAATGTATCTCAATGCTAAGGGCTGAGTAGCAAGTGATGAAAAGGAGTTGTGAATTGATTTTATTGAACTAAATGACTATGGAAATATCGTATATGACTCATTGTTTGTCAAGGATTATTGTGGCTTGATTTCATACAGATTGTTGGTTGTAATGAATTTATATTCTTGTTGATGAAAATCTTTGTGATTTAATTAATGGTTGATAAAGACTACTGTGAACACATGATTGTTTGGCTATTATGAAATTGTACTCTTGATGATATGAAGCCTTGTGATTTAATTGTGAGTTGTTATTGTTGCTATGAAATGTGATTGTCCGGTTGGATCGGGTTGCGCGCCGCAATAGGAGGAATAAGGGTGATATGTGAGAAGTAATAAGGGTGGAATGTGATTGTACGGTGGGATCGGGTTGCACGCCGCAACAGAATGTAATAAGGCTAAAATGTGATTGTCCGGTGGGATCAGGTTGCACGCCGCAACAGGAAGTAATAAGGGTGGATTGTTGAGAAGGAATAAGGGTGGAATATGATTGTGTTGAAATCAGAATCTGTGAAACTCCTAATTGTGTTTGTTTCTGTATCTGTGTGCACTATTTGTTGGTTCTTTTAACTGTCTCCTATCTGTGTAATGTTTGATTTTACTTAGAGTAAAGTTTTTTCATACATACTAGTACTATTCAACGGTACTAATGTCCCATTTTGCCCGGGGCTCTACATCTTTTATATGGATGTAGGTGGTGCCATAGCAGGTAGCTCAGCCCGCCGTTAGTGGTGTCTCCTCTTCATCTTTTCAGCACTTCTGGTGAGCCCCATTTCCTCTCGGGGCCGTGTGTGGACTACATCATTATCTTTTGCTTATGTTGTAAAAGGTATAGCCGGGGCCTTGTTTCCGGCAAGTTAATGTAAAACTCCTAGTACTCTTAGAGGCTCCGTAGACACCGTGTGCGTTTATATTGTGATGACCCAAAATGTAATCCTAGGTAATTCTAGCCAGATTTGTGTTCTGAGGCCCTAAAAGCCTCCGTTAATCTCACCTCGATATGTGTGTGCAGCCCAGGCGTGTAGCCGGGAAGTCTGTATGTTGAAATTTGATGCAAATTGAATTTTATGATAATTAAATGAATAAAGTTGACTTTGGTCAACATTTTTGGAAAACGGACCCGGACCCATGATNAGACTCGGAACCGTGATTTGACGGTCCCGGAGGGTCCGTAGGAAAATATGGGACTAGGGTGTATGCCCAAAATCGAATTCCGAGGTCCTAAGCCCGAGAAATGAATTTTTAAAGAAAATTATTTTCTGAAAATAATAAAGGATTTTGAAAATGAATAATTATGTGAAAACCATATTATCAGGCCCGTATTATGGTTCCAGAGCCCGGAACAGGTTTATTATATGTTATGTGACTTATCTGTGAAGTTTGGTGTAAAACGGACTTGGAATGACGTGTTTCGGATCAAAATTAGAAAGGTTAAGCTTTATGAAGTTTTAAGAAAATTCTATGAGTTTTAAGGTTTAATTCCGTGTTTTTGATGATATTTTGGTGATTTAAAAGCTTGAATAAGTTCGTAGGGTGTTTTGGGAGTTGTGTGTGTTTTTGGTTTTGAGCTCCGAGGGCTCGGGTGAGTTTCGGGTAGCTAACGGGGTGTGAAAAGTGCTAAACATCGGGTGTGTTTGTGATTTTCTGGTGTCCAGCGTTTTCTTCTCCGCGATCGCGTACGTGTTCTTGTGATCGCGATGTGTCAGGGGTTGGGGGTGAGTAGTTGACTCTATGCGAACGTAGGGCCTCAACCGCGATCGCAGAGCTTGGGGGCCAGTGCTCTACGCGATCGCGGAAGGCCTCACGCGAACGCATAGAGTGAGTCTTGGGATGGGGGCTGGGTAGGCGTTGCACTATGCGAACGCAATCGCTTGGTCGCGATCGCGAAGGCTAGTGACCCGTGTTCCCTGCGATCGCACCCTCTTAACCGCGATCGCGAAGCTTCAAACCCAGTACTCTCCGCGATCGCGTGCCTCCTGCCGCGATCGTGATAGCCAAAATCGTCCAGTTATTCTTTAAGTCCAAAAACAGACTACTCTACACGGAATTTCATTATTTTCAGCCTCCTCCTCCTTCTCCAACCTCCATTGAAGACCTCCAAGCCAATTCTTCCTCCATAGTCTCTTGGGTAAGCTTCCTAACATCAATTTCTTCCACTTCCTTTCCCTAATCACTAGAAATCTAAGCCTAAAATCATAAAATCAAGTAGAAATTAGGGGTTGGATAGAGTTAGGGTTTTGGGAAATTTGGGTTATTCAACCTCAATTTGGGGTCGGATCTTAAAAATAATCATATATTTGAACTCGTGGGGTTATGGGTGATCGGGTTTTGGTCCGAGCCTCGTGTTTGGACCAAGC